>PVIJ01006005.1:0-89771 GCA_004024925.1 Scalopus aquaticus | reverse complement strand
GAGTAGCAGGTTCAGCAGTTCAGCCAGACTAATAATATTGAAGAGTCTTGCCAGGCTAAAGAAAAAGGCAAACTAATGATAATAATAAAAAGTTGAACTTGTTATTGTGTGTTGATTTCTGCCTTTTCTTTTCAAGCTGTAAATTTCAGAATTCAGACTTTTACGTATTTGTAGATGAAACAAGGACCATAAACTTAAATACTTCTCCTTGGAGAGAAATCAATAGTTACAGTTCTCTCTTTTAAGTCAATATTTTATACTCTCACAAAAAGAAGAGCCCTATCAATATTTTAACATCAGTGTTGTACTCATCCTTATTTAGCCACGTGTTCACAAGTGTCCTCTGATGATAGTAAAAACGTCTATGATGGTTTCCAAATAAAACTCCACAGTAAAAAATAATGGGCCATTAACAGTAGCTTAATGAGGATATTTCTGCTTCTTAAACTTAGAATTTAATGATCACTTAATTATACAAGCATCATCTATCTAAAATAGGAAATGCCACTAAATTATGATAGGAAATGCATCTTTCCCAGTAGCCTTTCTTCTAATCACAATGACAATTAAGAATTCAAATGTGTTGACATTTTTAATCTAATGTAATCATTGAATAAAAATAATATAAAATCACACTATTTCAGAAATTTGATTTTAATTACCACATGAATATTATAAAGAAATTTGATATAAATTACCACGTGTGTATTATATATGCTAAATATCATTCAGCATTTAAAAAGGAAACTGCCATTTGTGATAACACGGACGAACCTCGAGGACACTATGCTGAGTAAAATAAGCCAATCTCAAAAATACAAAAACTGCATATATTCACTTATGTGAGATTTCTAAAATAATACAATTTAAAAGAGACAGAGAATATGATGAGTGATCACTGGGGACTATGGGGCAGGGAAAGTGGGAAATTGGTATACAATGAGCTTACAGTTTCAATTATGTAAAATGAATAAGTTCTAGGGATTTGCTGTATAACAGTAGGACAATAACATATATTTCAAAACTTGCTAAGATGGTCGATCTCATATAAAATATCCTCACCACAAAAAAACACACACACAACCTCAAAGAGACACAAGGAAACTCTGGGAAGTGTTAGCTATGTCTATAAACATGATTGTAGTGGTACCACAAGCATTTGCATCAATGCAAACATGGTATTATACATATTAAATGTGTGTAGTTCTTTATAATCAATTATATCTAAAAATTTAAAAATAAAATGAAAGGAAAAAATAATTACATGTTTAATGTAGCATAGGGATATATTTACATGGTTTATCTCATTAAGGATGTGTGTGTGCACACAATTGCCAGTTCAGACAATTATAGAGTAAAAGACGTAACTGTCCATTAATTACATTTATAATTTGCTAAGCCAGTTATTACTATGAAATGAGTAAGGTGGACACAACATCTTCCAGCTGGCTTAAAAAAAGTCAGGCCAGGACCTTAGTAGTCATGTGGCAGTCATCCTATCTTTACATTTCTGCTGAGACTACTTTGTCTCTATTAACTGAACTGTTCCCTCATACCTTAAATCAATTTTGGAATTTATAGGTACTTGAGAAAACCAAAGACTCACCTTATATGCTTCAACAGCAATTCACTCTGCATTTTAATTATATTTAAAGGAGGATTTCATTTCTGATTGTTCTATTTGCTTACCATTTTATAGCCCAGATGCTAATACAGAGTACTGCTGACAACACTCTCTACTCCTAGATACCTATTCCAGATATCTGCCCATCATCCTAAATCATTTTTTTCAGAAAGGCTGCTGGTCTAACTTTTACTATTCTCCATCCTAGAGAGAGATCGCTGAGATTTGCTGCACATCCCCAATGCCTCAGAGTATGATATACACTGACTGGCAAATCTATTGGATGCTTGCCTAAATTTTAAGATATGCTGCTTTCATATATCATATTTTTGGGATAGTCTTACTTTGGATTTTAAATCTAATATGGAGGTAAGTTTTAACAAGTTCAAAAAATAACTCGCTGTATAATAACTTCCTTCAGTACAGGACCATTTCAGAAATGACAACTATTTATAGCAGTGTCACGATCAAGTGCTTATTAAGTCATTGAACCCTGATTTAATGCAGAGTTGGCCAATAACGACTGAGTGCCTCTAGCCTACCACATACTATAACGTCAGTCACAGGACTCAGATTTCAATCTTCTGTTCATTAAAGATCAGAGACTGCTAATCTCTCTATTATCAATTCCAAAGTATTTTCCATAATACAAGACGATTTCAAACCCTGTTCATACCAGTCATAGAGATAGCTCCTTTTCAAATAGATATATGCCAAATGGGTACAGAGATGGAGGCCAGGTTCCACCATCTCATATAATTGTAACCCCAAGGAGCCTAGTCTTCGGTCATGTCAGGAGGAACCTGCTGGTGTCCTATTCTTGGAGGCTATAAGCTCCACAGCCTTAGAAAGGAGTTACTCTGCAAGTCTGATGTCCACACCTCATCTATGCAGATTTGTTTTCCAAATGAGTAAGAGAACAATGACACCAAGCCCAGACTACTGCTTCTCTTTCTAGTACAATTTTCTCCAAACAAATGCTGTTTCAGACTTACAGTATGTGCTGTGTGGTATCTGGCCTTATCTATTCAACAGCTAACCACTATTATGGACATTTTACCCATGAAAGCCTGTGCTTCTTGGGATATTATACATAATCTTCTTTTGATTGAACATGCACTTCCATATTTATACATATAATTTTCTTTGTATTCAACAATTATGCTAAATCTATAGTTGTCTGTAAAACCCTTTCAAAATACCCCAAAATGCCATAAAAAGTGATGGATTAATTTTCTTTCCTTGCAATTGTTATAACAGTTTTTTAAATGTAGTTCATTGTCTAAGATGTGAAAAGGATGAGGAACAGAATGGTGACTTTTTGTACATCTTTGTTTCACTTCCAATCATAGGGCTTAACTATTCCACCACAAAATATATTTACTGTTAGTTTTTTCTGTGGATACTGTTTGTCACATAAAGAAAGCCCTATTATATTCTCAGTTTATTAAGATTTTTTTATTTTCTAGTTTCATTTTGCTTAATGGAGACTATGTGCTCATTTTTATATATATTATAAATTGGCTTGTTCAAAATGACTGAATATTTTTTCTCATTTTTTAGTGTGTTAAATTATATTCATACTCTAATACTAAGTCAATGTGGCAGTATTCAAGTAAAATTTTAGTCTGCATTATATTTTATTTTTTAGATTTAATCAAATTAGATTTCACAATCAATAATAGCAACTTCAGAGATTTTACATATGATCAATAAACGTATAATTATCATTTTAATATATCCACAAAACCTTGAAAATATGTCTTAAAATACATCTAGTTGAATAATTTATATTATACATTTGCTATTGTAATTGCTTCCAAATAGAAAGAAATATTTCACATAATACCTTTACCATGAAATCCAAAACAAATGATAATTTCAAATATCAAATCACACTTGAATAGATTTTCAGGAACATTTCTCTGTTCCATTGGTTTATCAGTCCAGTTTATCCTATCTCTCCTCTGTCCTCCCTACACATGTGCCTGCCTTCCCTCCTCTCTCTTTCTCTCCCTCTCTGTCATGTTTTTTGTTTTATTTCTTCAACACAGCTACACCGGATAGGCAAACATACTGTGATATATCTCCAAAAATAATACATCACTGAATGTAAGGTAATCAATGATTACCATTAATTACCCCTCAAACTTATTCCTCAATTGTGTGATTGAAAATTAGTTGTAGAATGATGAAAAAAGGAAGTTCCTTGTAAACTGGAATAAATTCCTTTGGAGATTTCTTTATAAATTATCAATTTATAAATTACCATTCCAATTTTCTTCTTGTTATACACTATGATTCTCCTGCACCCAGTTTCTAACACTATCCAACTTAAGTCATCCTAACTTAACAAAGAGGAAATGCAAATGGCCAACAGGTATATGAAAAAATGTTCAACATCCTTCATAATCAGGGAAATGCAAATCAAAATCACAATGAGATACCACCTTACACCAGTGAGAATGGCACATATTAAAAAATGGGCAACAACAAATGTTGGTGAGGATGTGGTGAAAACAGAACTCTCCTACACTGCTGGTGGGAATGCAAACCGGTCCAACCACTATAGAAAGCTGTGTGAAGGTTCTTCAGACTATTAAAAATGGAGCTACCATGTGACCCAGCAATTCCACTCCTAGGGATCTTCCCAAAGGACACAAAAACATTAATTCAAAAGGATACCTGCACCCCTTTGTTTATTGCAGCCCTATTTACAATAGGTAAGACTTGAAAACAACCGAAATGCCCAAAAATAGATGACTTGATCAAGAAGATGTGGCATATATACACAACGGAATACTATTCAGCAATCAAAAAAGACAAACTAATGTCATTTGCAGCAACATGGATGAAAAGAGAAGGAATTATGCTCAGTGAAGTAAGTCAGGAGAAAGAACAATATCTTATGGTTTCACTTATAGGAGGAATATAGGTGAACCAAATAAGGGATCAGGGAAAAAAAACAATGACAATAAATGAATGAATTAATCGCAACAAAGCAAAACAAAAATAAAATGACAAATATAAATCAGAGACATTCTGGGGGCCTCCCCGGTGGCGCAGCGGTTAAGCGCTGTGCTGTGGAGCTATCGGCAGCGGCAACACGAGTTTGAAGCCTGACCGGGGAGAATCCCACATGGTGCGGCAGACCTCTCCTGCCTAGCCCGCTGCTCCCCTCAGCAGTGTATTTCTGAACTGCCTGTTCTCCTCCCCACTCTGTCTCTGGTGAACCCTCTCACCGCCCCACGCCTCTGGCCTGTACCCCAGCTTGTATGTATGTATAAATAAAAAATAAATCTTTAAATCAGAGACATTCTGCAGGGGAGGGGGAGGGAGAGGCACCAAAATGAGGAAGGGAAGAGAACAAAGGACTATGGTGATGGTACATGGGTGAATTGGTGGTGGAAATTCTAGGGAGATTATACCTGGGAAAAGAAAGAAAATATTTTTCAAAAATGAACAATTATGTAAAATATATCTAAATTTTAAATTTTTTTTTTAAAAATTTCCCTTTTCACTAATATTTAAAAGGATTAGATATACTTATATTATACCTAAAATTTTATCAAGGTTATTTAACTTGGAATTTCAAGCAACATTTTAGTTTATAAATTAGACCCACTAAAGGGTTGAGCTCTTAGAGACAGATAAATCAGATGATTAACAGACACATATGAAAGAAAACTGCAGTAGAGATTTTACAGAAAACAATCAGAAATTTTCTTCTTAATGATTTTAAAACATGAACTGAAGGAAAGCTTGGGGTTATTATTATTCATGTGGCTCACTAAGAAATCAGCAAAAAATGAGAGGTAACTCCCACTAGAGCAAAAGGAGAAAAGGTATGGTCAAGGTTGTGTTCCCTCAGAAGACTAAGAGATAATCTATTTTCTGGCTCTCCTTGTTTTTAAAGGCTCTGAGAAATGCCGTGGAGTTCTTTGGCCTGTGGTAACATCACTCCCATTTCTGTCTCCACCCCCAGTGTTACTCTTGGTGTCTTTGTGTGTCTTTGCTCTGTGTGTCTCTTACCGCGAATTTGTTTTAGATTTCAGGTCCATGTGGATAATACAGGATGATCTCTTCTCAAGATTCTTAATTATATCTTCAAAGTTTCTTTTTCTAATATAAAACATATGTAAGTGCTGGGATAAAGATGCTGTACAGAATTTTGGAGAAGACAACTCATCATAACACATTAGAGAAAATACTATTTATATTGGTCTCTATTGTCTTTCTACACTCAATGTGCAGAATATTAATTGGGGCCTACTCTCAGGGGAAAAGCCACAAAAGATAGGAGAGTTATCTATTGCAATTTCTTTCATTCACATATATGCTTCACTCCAGTTTCTGCACAATTGAAATTGCTCCTTAATGCCTTCAGTTGGCTATATTCATTTTTGTTTTAATATTTTGTCCAAAATTATGTGTTATCCATGGTTGGGATCCCCTGACAGGAATTATTCCTCTACTACTGGGAGACAAAAATTCCTAAACCAATTTAATTTGATTCTCTTGCTAATCAACTGTTATCTGTTCAACAACACCAGCAGCAGTTCCTGGAAGATTGCTACAAAGGTAGATTCTCAGTCCCCATTTCAGGCTGACTGAAACAATATCTATATTTTCACCAGGTCAGCAACTGACTCCTGGCATGTTAAAGTTTGACTGTTACCAGTCACTAGAATTTTTTCCTCTTTGTCACTGCACACACTCTATAAGGTAGTCTGTTATGATTCTCAACACACCGTGGAACAAAAAGGGAAATTTATGTACCTGCATGTGCCAGGACGTGTGAGGAAAATTTGGAAAACTGAAGAAAAATATACATCATTACAGACTATGTTGCTTGTCCCAGAGGGATTTGAACTAATTACATGTGGTCCTCAATGTGACTGCCTTTCAAGGATAAGTGAATATTTTCTTCATTACAAACATTTTAAATGGTTTATAATTCCATACATAGCAAAGTAATAAAATTAACTATTATTAAGGATGTTTTCAGATTTTTCAACTGAGAAACAACTATGAAATGATTCTATGTACAATTTTTGAAATAATATAGAATTTTAAAATCTTTGATTTCATTTTTACCTATCTTTAAAATGTACACACATGCACAAACACACACACAGAGTTGTGTATATCCATATTCAATTTGAAGCATTCATAAAAATGATATAATATGGTATGTCAAATCGCTCCCCAATTTACAGCAGTTTACTTATCTTTATTGTAATTTTTTAATTCAAAAATAGATATCCATCTTATACCTACTATTAAATCAAATTATCAGTGTATATTTTTCCCTCAATATTAGTAAAGACCATAGAGCTCATGAAATTATTATTATGTGGATCTCAGAACTTTATGGTAGTAGAATTTCAGGTAAATATGATGCTTTGAGGGAAATCAACAGTTAATTATCAAAATATGTAACTCCTTTGAAAGTCTAATACAGGACCTGAAAGAACTAAAACTAAAATAACAGTAAAGTTAGGTATCGGTATTTCTTCTTCACTAATGATCCTTATCCATCAATAAAAAAACCTGAACTTATCATTGTCTATTGATGTATACGCCTTCATGGATCCCTTTACTTTGGTAAAATGTCATTCATCACATTAAAAATATACATATTCAAAAGAAAGTTGCTAATCATTAATTTTTTTAGAAGTGTGATTATTTTTTGGAAAAACAGGTAAACATCAACACAATTCATAAGGCATGTAAAAAAGGAACTATAATAGAGGTTAATTAAAATTCATGGCAATGTACTGATATAATTAAACTTTCAAAGAAATTAGAAAAAATTAGAAATTAAAATCACAAACTCCCTTCTTATCTACATTTACACTATAGGCAGTAGTCTAAACAAATACACACACAGAGATCATCATCATCATCATCATCATATTATCATCATCATACTCAGCTCTGGATGTGTGAATGTTGGTTTTGTTATGGGTTTTTTGTATATATCATTTTTGAAAAATTGTATCAGTAACAGAAGTGATCATTTCAAATGTATTGAATAGTTTTCCCTTCAAAATTCTCTTATTTGCTATAGTAGCTGCTTCACAATTGCTTTTACCTTCAAGCTTTTATCATGAAATACAGTCTCCTTCAAAATCTGACCAAGCACTTATACCTCAACAGGGTTTTCTTGTGTCCTAGATTTTCTTTTTGCTTATTTTCTTAAGACTTCATTCATATTTTTCTGGATTCTCAATTCTATTCCACTCACTAAGGTGTCTATTTTTATTCTTTTTCTTTCTCCTGTCTACTTTGAATTTTTTGAGGTAACACTGGCTTACCAAAATTTATATGATTCAGAGTTACAGTATTGGAAAAACTGGTCACATGCAGACAATGAAATTGGATCACCATCTTATAATTTACACAAAAATTAAGTCAAAATGGATTAAAGAGATGGATTTAATACTTAAAACCATAAAAAAATTGAAGGAAACAGAATCAAAATACAGCACAATATTGGTTTTAGTGGTTTCTATGGATTTATCTCCAACATCAAGAGAAACAAAAATGAATTACAAACAATTGGGGTTACATCAAACTAAAAAGTTTCTGCACAGAAAAACAAAATAACCTAGCACTAAAACAAAAAGACACACTATGAATGGAAAAAAATATTTACACATCATGCATTTGATAAGGAATAACATCTAAGATCTACAAGGAACTCATACAACTCACAAAAAAGAAAGTGAACTACCCAATCAAAAAAATAGACAGGCTAGACACTTCTCTAAAGAAAGCATACAGATGGCAAACAGGTATAAGAAAAAATGTTCACCATCACTTATTATCAGGGAAATGCAAATCAAAACCACAATGAGATGTCATTTCTCACCTGTGAGAATGGCCCATTTCAAAAAGTCCAGGAACACAAGTGTTGGTGAGTATGTGGAAACAAAGGAACCTTTATACATTGTTGGTGGGAATGAAGATGCATCCATTTTTATGGAAAACAGTGAAGAGGTTTCTCAAAATATTAAAAATAGGTCTACCATATAATTAAGCAATTCCAATCCTAAATTCTAACTGAAATATGTGAAAATACTAAGAGATATATGTACTACTATATTCGCTGCTGCACTATTTATAACAGCCAAGTTATAGAAATAATCTAAGTGCTCAAGGACAGGATTCATATGTGTACACACACACACACACAGACACACACACACACACAAACACATACAATGGGATACTAGTCAGTGATAAAAAAAATAGATGGACTCTTGCCATTTGTGACAACATAGAAGGAACAGAAGGGAATAATGTTAAGTGAAATAAGTCAGAAGGAAAAAACAAGTATTAAATTTATTTACATGTGGAATGTAAAAATCAAAACAAAGGGTCAAATAAAACCAATTCAGTAACAAACACTAAAAATCTGTAGAATTAAGTTTACCAGAGTGGGAGGAGGAAGAGTGGAGAGCAAGGTGGATGGTGATGGGCTTTGGGTGCCTTCGTGGTGGATGTGTGGTGGTGAGGCGTGATTCTATACCTCTGAATCACATGTAGTGGTACAAAGCAAAGCTACATCAATAAAACAACAGCAACAAAAATTATTAAATAATTGTCAGTGCTTTCATGCAAAACATCCAGAAAAATTACATGCAAATTTAAGGAAGTAAAAATCAAAAGCAAAAACTAATAAAATGTAAGTGTCACATACTACCAGAAATATGCTAATTCAAAATTCTGCTAAAGGAATATAATGTTTAGTATTTTTAGATAAGGGGAAAACAATACTTCAAAAATGGAAAATAATTCACTAAAAAATAAAACAAATACTATCTTGAAAAAACAAAGATTTTAAAAAAGATGTCTGGAATACAGGGGGTCAGTTTGTGAATCCTAAATAGGACTTAATGCGGAAAAGTTTGGCTCATTATATACAATGCAAAAGTGGCCATGGTCTCAGAAATAACTACTGAGAAAAACACAGGTTTATATGCAAAATTAAATTATGTAAGAGCTGAGAAAGGAAATCAGCGAAAACAACAGATGAAGGCATGACAACACAATGCTTTTTTTTTTTTTTAAATATCTGGAGATTTGTTCAGAAATAGAATGGCATAAGCAGATTACATAAACTTAGACACCAAACTTTCATATAGCACTGAATTAAATAAATCCTCCCATTTTTCTCTTAAATAGGAAAAGGTTTTCTAAGTATATTTAACAGGAAAATATTTCTTAGCAATTTGTATATACACATAAATGTGTTTTAACTGTATCTTGTATCCATTTTCCGGGGTCACCATACCAAAGTACCACAAACTGGGTGACATAAGCAGCCAAAACTTACTTTCTCACCATTCTAGAAACTAAAAGTCTGAAATCAAGCTGTCAACATAAATGGTTCTTTCCGAGGAATGTGAGGAAGAATCAACTTCCAACCACCTTTTTTAGATTCTGAATTCCTTAGACATTCTTGGCTTGTAGATAGTATCTTTTGTATTTTCACATCTTGTTCCCTCTGTCCAAATGTCCCTTTAACATGTGTGTGTGTATTTGTGTGTATTTTATGAAATCTCCAAATAATTTTAACGTGATCATCCTCAAACACCATATTTCCATTAAAGTCACATTTTAGAGACAGAAGTTAGGACATCAATAACTTTCAGGAGCACACAATTTGTTTATTCATCTATTTGGACATCAGCCATCTCTATCAGAAAAAGTAGCAGACAACATTTTGAAAAAACTGAAATGAAAATACTGGAATGGGGAAAAACTGTGCTGCTACTACTCTAAGAATTAAGACAAGACCAATATTAAACTGTCTGAAGAACTGAGACACCACAATCTAATCTAAAAAATTATGGATTTTAAAGCGATTTTCTTGGGGAGGGGAGTGGAGTTTACTAAACCAGCTAAGATAAATTTCAATTATCTCTGATAAACAAATTTACAAACTAAATTCTATGTAACTTGGCCAATGGGTGCAGACTCATGCATACATTAAGACTCACATTCTCATTTTTGTCATTTCATGAGTTACATTTGAGGAAAGAGATGTCAAATCCAGCTTTGAAAACTTCATTAAAAACTTTTTAAACACATTTTCCTTTTTAATGTTGCTATGCTTTTTTCCTTAAATATATTACTTTTTTTTTCTTTGGATGATTGTTATATTTTTGTACTTTTATAAGTTCTCTTGCTGTATAATTCTGTGCAAATTTACACCATAGTTGGCCTCTCAGAACAGTGACCTTATTTAAACTCAGCTGAGAACCCTTAATGTCTGGTGCAGGTGTCATTCTTTCTATTCCTATGGGCTCAACTCAAATTCAAGCTTTCCTACTTTCTTAGACAATCTTATTTCTTTACTGCAGCTTAAGTTTATATTATGCAAACCATTAGCTTTTTGGACTCCAAAGTTTGCAATCATTTCCTGAAGAACCTTCAATATAGGAAGAATTTCTCAAATTTTTCAGGACTTAGATTATACATGTCTATATCTCAGCTTAACAGTTAATCATAAATTAACTTTAATATACAACTCATAGTGTTGGCTATTTATTGTGCCAGTTGGTGTTATTCTTTGCTTCTATACAAGTAATTAAAATATAACAGTTGAACATTCTAATTCTAGGATTGTAACTTCAAACTTGCTCATAATTCAAAGCTAGGGTATATTTTGTTTATGTAGGTGTGATCACCCTCACTTACAAATGAGCTCTTACAATCCACTGCTCTAATAAAATCAGAACAGTAAGGTACATTCTGCATTAAAGTAGAACAATTAATTTTAAGAACTCACATTAAGTGGTGGCAATTTCATACATTAAGGTATCAACTTAAGGACTATAAATTAGCAAATAAGCCACCCTCCTACGACAAAGCGGCATCAATATAAATTGATAAATTGATACATACCTTTTGTTAGATCAGAGGAAATGCCACACAATTATACCAGTTGAACAATTCACAACACAGTACTGAGTATTAACCATTCCCTGTTTCTTGGCTTCTCTAAATGAAATGATCAAAATTTCACTATCTCTTACACAACAGTTGTTATAGGGCCTAATAAAAATTAAGTCCTAAGAACCCTACACCAAAAAATGGTCAATATAAAGTAATTGATATTCTACAATTTTATAGGTCATAAATAATTTGGTGTACAAGATGTTTTGTGGTTTTTTTTGGGGGGTGGGATTGACAAAGGACATTTATTCAGGCTTGATCCCTTGATACAAACATATGTGTAAAAACATGCAAAGTCAAGACAATAATAATCAGGTTGGTATGACCTGCCCTCCTCCCCTTTGGCACAGCTTTTCCAAACGACCCCCCTTCCCTTGCCAGTATGCCCTTCAAAATGCTGGAGTGTGCAGGACAAGTTTCACTTTTTGGTAGCCTCTGCCTGGGCTGCCAAATCTGCCTCTTTCTAAGCAGTCAAGAGCATGGTTCACTCCTTCTAGAAGGCTGCCTGTTCCTCTGAACTGGAATCCTTCACCACACGGATGCCCAGGGAATGGGCCTAGCCACTGATGGAGTGGACAACAACAGACAGGGGCACACCCTTTAGGGCAAAGGCATGATGCTGAGCTTTGTTGTGGGCAATTTCACACACTCGCTTTAAGGTCACCAAGCCTGCCACCTCTTTCCCTGTCTGCTGAGATCCCTTCTCAATCCCAGCAACTGTACTCAGGAAATAGGTGGGTTGTCCAGTCTTGATATCAAATGTCCTGTTAGGTTAAACCAAAATCTTTGTAGGCAGAGGAATATCTTCTTTGATATCCTTTGTCTTCTTGTTCTTTGCAGCACTGGTTGATAGAAATGCCTCCCAGAAGCAGGATGGGGTTCAATGGGAGCCCAGACATGGCCTGCCCTACACACACGGTAGTCTAGATGGTGCTGCCAGCCACATACTTCCAGAGGACCCTAGTGGTCTGGCTTAGCATCAACATGAGGAGGGGTTCCTGGCCTTATTTCACCTCAGGGAAACAGAAAGAGTGAAGAACCAAACACCACTGTCTTGGGTTAGATGGTGTACAAAATTTTTGATTACCTGATACGAGGTCCTCTCAGAGCTAAATTAGGGAAATAGAATATCCAAACAAAGTTATTTATGGCTAAGCTCTTTTTACAACACTGGGCAACGCAAGAGTATATCTGAAATTAAATATCAAATCTTTATGCTTAACTTCCTTTCAGAAAGTGAAAGTTATTGTACATATGGAAATTGGTCTCTTCTCTGTGAGGGATATCTTCCAGAATGCCCAGTGGATGCCTGAAACCATGGATAATATTAAATCCTATATATGTTATTTTTTTCTTATATGTCTATAACTATGATAAATTTTAATTTAAAAATTTGTCTAATAAGACATTAACAATCATAACTAATAATATAGAACAATTACAATATACTGACACACCTGTGACAATTTGAATACCCCATCAAATCAAAATCCATAAGTCCAATTTTGCAAAAATGAATAAATACAAAGTAAAAAATGGAAACTTCATACAGAAGTAGTGAACTGATTATATGAGAATTGATGAAACTAGAAAATCACCATTTGACAACAAATCACCTTTTGACAACCATCATGATAATGGCTGAGAAAACAGAGAACAATCAATTTAAAATGGAGTGGATAACAGCTGGATGAAGAAATCAATACTTATTCATTTTCAAAGTGTATCCCCCTGTAGTGTTTATTAATTTATAAAGTAGCAACCCTTCTGTTGAGAAATTAAGCAGACAAGTACTCAACCAAGGACAAAACCATTCATCCAATGATACCCTAGGAAATAAGAAATATCATATACCCCTTTAGATGATACATTAAAAATACAAAATTGCTTATGTGACTCTGCCAAGAATGCATGATCAGAATATATTCAGGAGGAAATACGAAGCAACTTCAAATTCAGAGACATTCTACATACATACTTTATATTTGTCAAAAATCTAATTATTATGAAATAGAGACTGAGAAATTATCTCAGATTAGGAGATGTTTTTCTACAATCCATAAAAAATGTCACCCATTTTTATCCTTAATCTATTCCAAAGCTGTTATTGTTCCCTATTAGAGTAACTGTAAGTTAAAATGGAATAAATATATCAGAATTTCATTTGAGTTCCCAATTTGAAAAAAAAAGTCACATATATCTTAATATTATAGGTAAATTGTGTCCATATGATATCAAAAGGCACTTCAATGGGTAGCATTAACTTATGTCCATTTTGTGAATATCTAGGTAACTTGAAGATTTCAAGATATAGAAATTTTGTAGTTATACTTTATTGCTAGACTGTGATGGAGCAAGTCTGTTTCAACCACTCCCAGGTAAACTGAGTGTTGTAATAAGAAGACCCATGAGAGAGTACGACATAACTTTTGGAATTTGGGATGTGCAGAAATGGGTACCCAGAATAAACATCTAAGAGATAAAGGTTTTGGTTAGAGTGATCTGTGATAGTGATCTGTGATAGAAAACAAAGAGAGGGAGGCCTAAGTTAGAAGATACAAGGCATTTTCATCAACAAAAGAATGAACCAGTTCTGTGTTATCATAAACCATCCCTCCCTAGATAGTTTCCTACAGGGGATATCTAAGGTCTCCATTGACAAATTCATCATTGTGCCCGTGGAATCACCCATATATTGAAATATGCTTACTCCTACACACAATTAAAATGGCATCACAAATGACCAGAGAGAAAATTCCCAAGTATGAGACCACTGTAATATATGCTAAACATATGCAAAAATAAGACTGCCAATAATACACAAAAATGAAGGGAAAATAAGGTATCTGATTATTTCAACCCTAGATGAGGAATAAAAATTTTATAAAATTTGAATTTAGAGTTAGGAAAATAAAGTCCTATTACAATGTTTTTATATATTTACAACAAGATTTACATAGGTCAACATAAATTAATATTAAAGTCTATCATACATTGGTAATACATACTACTCGCCTTCTCTAAAGTCTATTCATTCAATAAATCAATACACCCTAAATACTTCAAAATGTTGTTGCCTTACTTTCAGAACTGTCTATAAAGCCAACCAAAATTTCTCATTAACTTCCATGAACACATTACTCTTTGATGAAGCATATTTTTAGGTTACCTATGGTTCCTTGGGTGTGAATATCAAATTATCTAATTCTGAATGTTATAATTTTGTATACACATGGGAATTTGATATTTATTCAATTATTGTTATTCTGATGTACAATTCAAAGGCATTATTAAGGATGTGGAAAGAGGAAAAACTTCAATGACATTTAAAAACTATTTTAATGTCTCTAAATTGAGATGTTCACAATTTCAATGTCTATAAAAACCTGTATTTGAAAAGTGATGATGCAAAAGTTCAAACCAGTAGAGGTCTGAAATTTTAAGCAATACATTTTTAGCAAAACAAATTACCCAGAGGAATTCTAAATCCTCAAAACAAAATGGCAGTACAAACATTGTCTAGGCATATTAATATATTATTAATAACTTCCTAGAATTTAAAAGTTTTTATGAATATTCCTACATGCTTTTATACTATCAGGAAGTACACAGGTCAAAAAACAAGGAAAATTATGGCACTATTAACCTCAAAAGAAATCTTTTTTAGATAAATAATGGGGACATATGTAAACTTTAGCTATAACAAATGCTACAAATTTCAATATAAATTTTTTATAAAATCCTTGTACCAGATATAGATTGGTGTGAGTCAGCTGCAGCTATCTATTAAACTATGAGTCTTTAATGTGATACTTAGAATATAAACATCATGTATTGTCAAAGATTTTCCAAATCCATAAATTTGTGATTCCTCAACCATTTATTGATCTACACATTAACTTATTTATTTGTTTATGTAAGAGTACATGGTTAGTCAGCTTCAGTATCTAAGGATACTAGTTGGAGGCATGGTAAATAATTTGTGCATACTCTTCCCTAAAAAGAAAAATACAAGTTATTTAGTACTGTGACTCTAACAGTTTTTCTTGTATTACCTACCTATCAGCATATCTTCCTCATACATGATTATTTTAATTTAGTAAGACTGTAAGAAAAAGAAAGAAAGAAAGCACTTATTCCTATGAATAGTTGGCATTCAATAAAAGTATGTTGAACATGAAAGATAAGGTTGGGTATAACAAATATTCTACTCTGGGACCCCCTGGTGGCCTAACGGGTTAAGAGCAGCGCTGTGGAGCTGTCACTGCCGTGTGGCTGCAGCAGCCAAGTTCAATGCCCTGCCAGAGGGATTCCCACATGGTGCAACAGACCTCTCCTGCCTCAACCACTACTCCCCTCAGCAGTGTATTTCGGTCGATCTGCCTGTTTTGCTCCCCACTCTGTCTCTGGTGAACACTCTCACCGCCCCACACGTCTGGCCTGCACCCTAGTTTGTATGCAGAAATAAATAAATCTTAAAAAAAGGAAAAATATTACACTGTTATAAAATTATAATAATATTTATGTCAGTCGACTAAACAAAAACATATTCAGTAAGGAACTATGGTGAGAAAAGCATTGTTAGGTCTAGACTTTCTTTTATCTGAGTTAAATACTCAGATGCCAGAAATCAGTCTAATTGATGTTCTGAAACATCCTGCTCTCAAAGATTTTATTCCAACTTCACAAAGATTCCAGAAAAAGAGACTATGAAATAAAAAAGTAGATTATTCGTACATGAAGACAAAGTGGTCTGTTTTTGTTCATCCTAATAGCTCTACTTAGGAATTATGTAGTGGGAATAATTTATTATTGTGTTTGCTATATTAATGACTAATTTTAAAGAACAATCTACCAAGTGAGATCTGCAAATTGAGTATATTCATCCGGAAAGATTTAAATTAATCTGTATGCTGACAAGAAAATGCAAATCAATAATATTCATTCCTGCATATAAACAACACTAGAACTGGAACATAGGGAATACCACCTCAGGTTACAGATTTTTGAAAAACGAAATAAAAGAGATTGTTACCATTTGAGACATTCAGTTACATTTCACAAACTTTCATAACATTATAATTATAATATTAACAATTACAATGGTGACCTGTCACCAAAATTTGTTTATAAACAAATATGTATAATCCAACAAAAGTGAGCAAATCCTTTATGTGAAATAATTAAGTTATTCTAGATATTTCCTGTATAAGAGACAAGTGAACTCAGAGAACAGGCTGATAATGAGATCAGTGTTTGGGAACCACATATCTGTTTTATTAGTAAAAAATCATATCCCCTAAGCAAATTTCCCAAATTTTAATTTATAATTTTTCCCAACCTACTGAGGGACCAACAGGAAAGATTTTTGTCATTGCTCTTCTTTTCTAGAATCCCTTTATCTTTCTGTCAATTTGTTCGAAGGTGAAATTATGGACAATTTATTACAGTCCTAAAGGAAAGTTCATTGCTTTTTCATTTTTAATAATAAGCACTCTAATGGGATAAAATCATCTGAAAATTATTCATATTTCTAGATGTACATCATTGAACTAGTTCTAACAAGTACCAGATTAGCTTTCAATTTCTGAAATCAATAGTTGCCTCAAACTTGTTAATTTAAAAAATAAATATTTGTTTTTATTACTTTGCAGGGCAGAAGTTCAAAGTGTGTCTGCTGTATTAAATTCAAGGTGTTAGCAGGGATGCATTCCTTTCTGGAGTATCTAAAACACAATTTGTTTCCTTGCCATTTCTAGTAAGGAAAGCAGAAAAAATGGTACCTTTCCTGCCCAAGGGTCAAATAATTTTTCTCATTTTCTTTCCTACCATCCCTCAATGTGGAGTCTCTTTATTCTAACCCCTCAGGGATCCATATATTTAACTTACGTGAGACAAATAGCAATTATAATTTACATCTACTTAGGTGATAGTTTAACAATAAGAGCATTTTGTCTGGATCACAATTTTGTCCCCTGCACCTACCAGAGTGGTAACTTGAAGTAGTAGTCAACATATTCTTTTAATGAGAAATTTGCTGATAATCATAACCTACAAGCTGTCATGGGTTGTACTGTGTCCTCCCAAATAAGGTATGCTGATGTCTTAACCTCACAACACACCTCACATTGTGACCTTATTTAAATATTAAAAATAGCTAAATAACATTTTCCAAATTGTTCTGCATTGGAAGCAATTGTGCTAATCTAAACAGTAATATTTGTTATTTCAGCTTTGTAGGGCAAAATATTAAATATATTATGTAAGGCTTTTGATTTTTGATCCAAATTCTGCTAACTTAAGTTCTTAACATTTATGTTGAAATGGGAGGAGAATGTATAACTACTTTGGTCTGTCCCTAGCGACAAATACAATATTTTCTAATCTAGATTATACTTTATTTCCTTCAAAAGGCTGTATATATTACGTTCACCTGTTTTTCTTTTTTTAAAGATTTATTTATGCATACAAGCTGGGGTACAGACCAGAGATGTGGGGCGGCGAGAGGGTTCACCAGAGACAGAGTGGGGAGCAGAACAGGCAGAGCGGCGGAAATACACTGCTGAGGGGAGCAGCGGGCGAGGCAGGAGAGGTCTGCCGCATTATATGGGAATCTCCCTGGCCGGGCGTTGAACTCGCGTCGCAGCTGCCGACAGCTCCACAGCACAGCGCTCAACCGCTTCGCCACCAGGGAGGCCCACCTGTTTTTCTTTTAGTCTCATTTATGCAAATTTTGATGTGTACAAAATAATTTTGTAAATAAATGTCTTCACAAAATATCATACATAATTATGTTTATGTATACCTATAAATTAAATTTAGATATTATATACAAAACACATACTTTAAATCATGCAAGTACAGTGTAACTGGTATACAGTTATGGGTAGAAAATAGAATAATTATAAACATAACTTTTTAGGATTAGAATTTACTAATGCTTACTATACAAAATGTGTTTACCTATAAGCTACTACATCCTCTATTCTTTGAAAAAAATAATACCATATAGCTATTATTGCCATAAGAAATGACAAAATTTGAGATTAAAAAAGTTTTTTTTGCTAGTGCGCGCGCACACACACACACACACACACACACACATTTTTTTTTGCCAGAAATAAGCTTCTGAATATACTTGTAAAGGATATAAGCCATTATTCTGTCTCAATGTAGCTATTTACAATTACAAAAATTAAAACCATTCATGTAGGAAAGACATAATTAAAAACAGCTAAATATCTTACTTTGGTAATTAAGTGGAGTAAACATTGGAAACAGGAAAACATCTGACTTCTCCCCCAAAAAGGTGACATTGTGTGCTCAACCATTACTGTTCGAGGAATGAGATTGTTGCTAAGCAACAAGTCTTCTATAATCTTGTGAGACTTTTGTATCTGAGAAAAACTGAGGCAACAAAAAGTTTGGAAAGCTAATGAGGAAGAAATGGCTTCAGTGCAAATCGATCAATAGTGCACCTGACCAGAAAATCAACTATTAATGGGACTAAAGAAAGAAAAGCTACTTAGAGCTACTTGAGAGCAAATTTATTATCACCAGATGTGTTTAATTGTCTGCACTCAAATCTGCTGTTTTCATTGTCTTTCTGTGTGTGCAGCAATACTTTCTTCTGTGGAAATTCAATAATATGCAGCAGCATTTCTACTCAGCAGGATTAACAATAAGCCTAAACAATGTTTTGATCACTTCATTTTCTGTATCATTTAAGAATTCAATAAATTGTAATTGGCCTACTTTCATGCTATGGTTCTATGGACGGCAGTAAAGTACAATTGAACTGAACTCTGTTGCCTCCAAAATGCAGTCTTGTCGTTGTCATCACAGGAAATCAAACTTGGAGAATTTTTATAAAAAAAAAAAGTTGGGAGTTTGGGGGTCAGGAACATGGTTATAGGAAAGTGTGTGTGCTTTTAGTTCTCTTTGAGATGAAAAAGAGGGGGGTTGGTCAATTCTGAGTGGTCAAATCTTTAAGCAGCTGTAGAGGGAAACTCCAGACAAGTCCATAATTTAGTGTGATTACTAAGGATCTTCTGTGTCCTAAATTGGTCTGCTGAGCTGGACCACATGTAAGTTATCAGCTCTTTTAACTAAAGTAGAAGGAAATAGGGTATTTAGGGACTATGTAAGGACTTTCCCAAGGTTTTCAGAAATTTTTGGAGGAAAAGTACTTAATCACATTTCCCTAAATCATATAAGGAGAAAGCTTAGATTGGTTATTTGGCTAGTATAGAAATTATAAACTCTGCAGGCTGTGGGATTGGAAATCTATGAACTAAATAAAAATAACCTAGAATCTAGATAGATGGTAACACAATTTGGGAGAGCATCCAAGAAATAATTACATAAGAAAGTACAAAACCAAGATGAGGCCCCCCAAAGAAAAAAACTGATGAGGCTTTTTCTTTTCTATCTAATCTCACTAATGCTTAACTTAAACTCTGAGGAGTGCGCTGTCTCTAAATACCCCACTGATGCAGTCCATCTCCTAGAATTTAGGTCACATCTGATTTCTCAAATAACTACAAAACTGCAGTGTTGGTGCTACACATAACATTAGAGCTGTTTTCTCTTTCACGTAAATATAATGTTCAATCTTAAAAATGTACTAACATCTGCTAAAGTGTACAACTGATAAATTTTGACATATGTGAAAACTTGTAGAAAATGTCACCACAATCAACATAATAAATATATCCATCACCCCAAAATTCGCCCATGCCCCTCAATAATCACTCCCCCTTTCCTCTCCCATCCCCATTCTGGTTTCTGTCATGTAGGTTACCTTGAATTACCTAGAATTTTATATAAATGGAAACGTAGTTCTTTTGTGGGGTCATCTGGCTTCTTTCACTCAGAATAATTATTTTGATTCATCTATGTTTGTATCTATATCAATATTTCATCCCAGTTTTTGCTGTTGTTTGTTAAGTAGTGTTTCACTGTCTGGATGTGCCACAGTTTGTTTATTCTTTAATCTGTTGATGGACACATAGGTTGTTCCCAGTTTAAGGCTATTACAAATACAACTGCTACAAACATTGCTGTATGAAAACACATATAATGTGTAAGATAAAGGCATGCTCACTGCCAGACAGGATCTATTTCACTAAATAACATTTTACTGACAGTTACATTTATCATTTCCTTCCGCCTTACACATAGCTTAATTATTTGAAACAAAAAGAATCCATATATAAAAAATTAAGTAAAATCAGCATCATTGTATAATGTTCAATTTAAAGAACAGAGCTTTTTATTCATTTATTCCTGATTCGCATAGTCTATAAAGCTTATTTGAGCATCATTTCATGAGAAACTAATGGATTTCAAAACAGTGCTACATTGACATCCCATTATCTCTAGCCTGTGGCTGAAAAAGTAGGTTGGTATTAAGGAAATCCACAATTAGTTTATGTAGTACTCTTCATGGAAACACAATGAAACTTACTCATATTAAAGAAAAATATCTGACCATCCACCCAACAACCTGATTCCAAATACATTTCCATTCCAAAGGTGTTTGATTAGAACTACATAAATAATTTCAGAAATTCTATATATTTTAGAATGAACACAAACTTTCTTACAACCTGGGGAGGGGGGGATAAAAACAGTCCTGATTTCATTTCCAGCTCTGCAAATAGCTAGCTTGGTTATTTCAAATTACTATTAGAACTATTTGTTTTCCTCCTCTATAAAGTGGATAATTTATATTCAATGATTGTAAATGTCCCTTCAAAACCAAATATTACATGACCTTTTGTGATTTAGAACAATAAAATACATGCTTCCTTCCTAACTTGTGCCCTTCTTAATGCAATTAAAAAGCAATCTACCCTCTAAACAGAAAAGGAGAAAATACGAAGCACTTTATTTTAGGATCAGGAGAGAGAAAGAGGGACCTCATAATTTTATAAATGAAATTAATTTTGCATAAAGCATTTTAAATTTAAGGATTATGCTTTGTAATAAATATTCACTCCTAAAATGTATCTTTAAATCGTATAACTTAAAGTATAAACATCAAAAGAACTTTCATATAAAATTTGGCTATAACCTGCAAAGGCTGGCATTTTTTAAAACATAATAAGCAGTTTAATTTAGTAACACAGTATGTAACTTGTATTTAACTTTAACATAGTAAGTAGTTTAACTTACTAATCAAAGTTTTCCATATGCTTGTTCTTTCATTATTAATATTTTATTTTAAATATGTAACAATTATCATTTGGGGAGCTGCACAGTACAAATAAAATTAAGAAATTAGGAAATTGCCTACATAAAGAGAAAGTTCTTTTTTAAAAAAGATTTATTTATGCATATTTCACTGAACATGATCCCTTCTAGTTCCATCCATGTTGCTGTGAATTGCATGTTCTTATCTTTTTTGACTGCTGAATAGTATTCCATTGTGTATATGTACCACATCTTCTTGATCCAGGCATTCATTTTGGGGCATCTGGGTTGTTTCCATATCATAGCTATAATAAACAGTGCTGCAGGAAACATAGGGGTGCCTGTATCTTTTTGCATTAATGTTTTTGTGTCCTTTGGGTAGATTCCCAGAAGTGGTATAAATGGGTCGAATAGTTTCACTTATAGCAAGAATATAGGGGAACCTAATAAGAGAGAGACATTCAGAGAAGGAGGGAGAGGATAAGGGCTCAAAATGGGGGAGGAAAAAGCACAAGGGACTATGGTGACCTTTCATGGGTGAATCGGTGGTGGGTAACCTTTGGGGAATAGGCAATAATGTAAAAGATAAAATTAATAATAAAAGGGGAAAAAAGAGTTATTTATGCATACAAGCTGGGGTGTAGGTGAGAGGTTTGGAGGGGTGAGAGAGTTCACCAGAGACAGAGTGGAGAGCAGATCAGGCAGACTGACTGAAATATACTGCTGAGGGAAGCAGTGGGTGAGACAGCTGATAACTGCTGTGCTATGTGGGAAGCTTCCTGGCTGGGGTCAAACTCGGCTGCTGATACCTTCATAGTGCTGAAATTTAACTCCTTGTGCCACCAGGGAGGCCCTGAAGAGAAAGTTCTTTAGGAAGAAATTTTATCTTGAAATCTTCCCCTAAAGGAAAACAACAAAATTTTTCATAGCCTGTTATCATATATAGATTCAAAATATTTAAGCAGACTATTTTTGCAATAATAGTTATGAATGGTGATTCGATAACTCTACCCAGTGAATTCCAGTTCCAAAATAAACACAGGGTTACATTTTTCTACATTCTTAATTTTTCCTAATTTTGTTTTAATAGAATCTAGATAGAATAATTGTTTATTTTTACTAATAAAATCAGACAACTATTCAAGTCTGGTTTATAGTCTTTTTCTTCAGAAGCAGTACCTAGTTTTACAAATATAAATGTACATAGTGATTAGTCACTAAATTATTCCAAGTTATCATAAATAATTCTGAAAAATCCCTCATGTCCTTGAGTCCTGGTTATATTTCTAGATACTGCATGCAATAATTTATAATACTTGATAGTACATAGTGATTTTACTTTTAGAAATAATACAAATTATTTTACTTCACCCAAGTACTCATACAAATATTGATTAAACTTCCACTATGCTAACTTTATAAGTTTATATTATTTAATTTTTTTTCTCTATTGTATTCTTAATATCATCATACTGATAAGGATACTGAAACATATAAAGGTTAAATAACTTGGCAGGCTAAGGTCACAATGTATAGGAATTTGACATCAATCAAATTTGTCAATTGATTTTGTGCCACTAAATCAATGTGTTCAGTATTCCTAGAAGAGACCGGTTTACAATTCACTTTCCCTTTTCGTGTGCGCTTTACCAAAATTGATCTTTGTTGTTTTCATTTTAATTTGAAAATTCAGATTAGACATATAATAGTGGTATACACTAAGAGTTTTGAATGTGCAAAATATGGGCAATAATCCTTTAAAATCATATCATTACCTTACTACCATACAAACACTATTAGACGTATATATTCTTCTTTCCATACTTCTAATGAGAAAAACTAAGGGGTGGAGATATTAAGAAACTTATGCATTTAACCAGCACAGTTTACATTTTGATTAATGAAGGAGCTGAGACGTAAACCCAGATTTGCTGAAATTCAGTCAACAGTTGTAACTAATGTGTCATTCACCTTCTAGAGTCCATACAATGACAATGAGATCTCAAAAAGTTTTCTGTATGTGGATTTCATAATAATTTTCATAGTAAAACATCGTCATCATCTTTATTTATTCATTGTTGATTTCCCAAGTATATTGTAACTATATCCCAAGTATATTGTAAATATATTAACTACAAAATCCACTCGTTTTACTCTTGTTATTCTTCCTTTGTAAATTCTCCTAACTTAAAATCTACTCATGTATTCAAAGTATTCACTGATATCATTATATGATTAAATAGTTAAGGAAGGCCAAAAACAGGTGAAATCTTTAGCTGCCTAACACTTAGACTGATATTTAAATTTGCTATCTGCTAGATCAAATCAAGATAACATCTAAAGTTGAACAGACTAACATACACATACTTTCTGTGCATGGATTTTTGTCATTATTGAGAAATGTTTTCATAGAAGCATAACTTACTTTTATCACCAAGAGCATGAAGATCATGACACTACTTTCTGGCCTGAACTGTTTTACCTCCCCATGTCATAATAGGTATTAAATCTTAATTATAAATTGTCTATTAAAGTTTCTAGCAAAATAATTTTTTTAAATTAAACAACTGTACATTAAGTGTCTAAGCTCTCTTTCTTCTCCATGTAAATTATCTCATTTACAGACAATGCCTCAATATAAACAATTTCACTTCGTTTTATTCATCACAGTGTCTGTATCACCTAATAAAGCATTAGCTCTGTCATTAGCTTATTCATTGTTTTCTATCTGAATATGAATTTTATTATACATATTTTAAATTATAAAATTTTGTTCTCCTGAGCATTGCATAATACAATGATTTTTAAAGCAAGGTGTGAGATGCAAATGTTAAGCACTAAAGTATAATGATGATTAACTTTTTGAAGTCATTTGCATTTTTTATAGTAACTATGTCAACCCTTTCTCAAAGAACTTTTTTTTTTACCTAGCAAACAGATTGAAAGCCATTTCAGAATCAAAGAATTACCCTTTTAACAGAATTTTTGACTTGACTTAGATTAGTGAGAGAGAAAATAAACACAACTGCTTTGATGATATATTGCTGTAATGCATCATCAGTGTACTGCTCATGTGATAAACTACAATATTAGTATAATTCATCACCAAGAGTGTTGTCACTCTAAAAAAGTATTAGTGTAATACATCAGCAGCCATCACCATGCACTGCCACTTCTAACAATGCTTAAGGAATTCTATTGTGCTACCATCTGCCAGGGAGGGAAGAACAAACACCATTCAGGAGCATGAGCATAATGAATTAATTTTATTTTGAAACTTTTCTTAGACACCCACTTATTTCCATATCAATCTTCTCAACTTTTATTAACTTATCTGCCCCTTCAATTCTTTATTGTACTTTATTAATCCATAACTCTAATTAATCCATGAGTTACAGCATTTAAGAAATTGCCCTAGACTATGGGAGCTTTGATGGCAAGAGCACTGTGGGAACAGCCCCAGAAGGGAGGATTCGATACTTCCAAAATGCAAACAATGTAATCCACTATTATCTCAATATGAATTAAAAAATGGTAATTTTTTTAAAGAAACTGCCTTAATATATAATCTTTGTTCTCCAAGTTTTCAGTGGCTCACCTTTTATTCTAAAACAAAAAAAAAGAGGGCCTCTCCAGTGACGCAGCGCTTGAGCGCTGCGCTGTGGAGCTGTCGGCAGCCCGCGATGCGAGTTCGACGCAGAGCACCTTCCTTTCTGAAGAAAGGCTCCAACTGCTTGCTGGTGGCGCTTTCGATAGAAAGTAATTCTGACATCTTCTTCCAGAAAATTTCATTGTGGGAATCCTGATCCTAGCAATTCTGCCTTGTTCTTGGATAAGTCCTTATCTCAAACCAGGTCATTTAATCCTTCCTGTGTTAGTCCATGTGGGGTTGATGATGCACCACAGTGAAAATCTGGATCACTGCATGCTGATGGAAAAGGAGAAGAACAGATTGGCTCACTCTTGTCCTCAGATGAATCAAGAGAATATTCTGCTGGAGGTTCTAGAATAAGAAGTCTCTCACCATGTGGAACTTGTCTCAATGCAGACGGAATGTTTGGGTAGACTCTTCTCAACTTTTTTTGCTTCGTTATTCTGCCAGAAAGAGGAGGAACCAAGCAGAAGTCACAGTCTTTTATGTGGTTGCTTGGCTCTCTCCACACCATGGGGACTGCAAATGGCATAGATGGTCTTTTGCCATTGAACCACTGTGAAAGCTGTGTTTTTTTATGTAACACAGCATATATGCGGGGCCCAAGGCTTGTCTTGGTCACCAGCCTTGCATCCGAAGTAAAGATGATAAGCCTTCTTCACTTGAGAAGTGATACTTTTCTTCTGGCTAGCAAATGTCACTTCCCCACAAATAGAACAGAAATTGTCCTCGTTATTAACGCACTTTCAAGGCATTGCTGTCTGTATTGTGCCTAAATAGATAAAATAACAACAGTTCTATGGAACAGTAGCTTCAACTGTCTCACACAAAGTCTGAAATACTTTCAATGATCATTCTTTCTGACAGGGCTTTCTATAGTGCACTGCCGACGTCAGCTTACTTCAGCAGTCGCCTGGCAGTAATATTGCATTGCATCAGAAAATGATGCAAGCAACGCTGGATGATGTGTGCATGATGGTATTATGCAATGTGATGCAATATTACAACATTCTAGGCTGCTTTAGGGTGTTGTTGCAGTCCTACTGGATAAATTTACACGTTGAAACATAAAATGAATTACATGAAATATCTTCAAAATGAGAGCTAATAAAAAATTTTCAGGGTTATATCCATGTTCAGCACACCAAGATACTACAGATTAGGGCCTTTTTAAGTCAGTAACGATCTCAGTGTTGACCAGTATAATAAGATTCAACTGCAGGCACACACAAAAAGTTAATGAAGGGTTTATTTACAAAATGAGGGGAAATGAAGCAAGGAACAACTCAAGAAAAGAAAAAGATAAATTGGTAAATTTGTCCTACCAGTTCCACTGAGCTGGAAGCCCAATGGCACACTGATGCCAAGCGAAAGCCAAGAACCCCAAAGCCCACATGTCTGGTTATAAAACAAACCTGGCTGCTTAACTCAACCCTCAGTTCCCAGCAATCCTCCCTTCAGTGATGATGAGATTATGGGATTTATAGTCCTTGGTGTTTTGGATCTTTTGTAGTCTGAGGTAAAGATGGGGTCCATAAAACCTTCTGTGGAGTTTGTTCAGGATGTCCTTTATCCCTCAACTGTACCATAAAATCTATATGGCGGTTCCTCAAAAAATTAAAAATAGACTGACCATAGGATCCATCAATTCCACTTCTGGGTATTCGTCTGAAGAAGATGAAAACACTAATTTAAAAAGATACATGCACCTCCATGTGGACTAGAGCATTATTTAAAATAGCCAAGATATGGAAGCATCCTAGTGCCCACTGGTGTTGAAGAAATTGTGACATGTATATACACATGCATTTGATGACAATTTTGTTAATTGTATCAATTTCCAGACTTTATATAATTATAAATTTATAGAGAAAACTCTATAAAATGAAATAGCCTTTGTATTTGAAAAATAGGTACATTAGGGCCTCCCTGGTGGCGCAGCGGTTGGGCGCTGCACTGTGGAGCTGTCGGCAGCGGCGACACGAGTTCGACGCCCGGCCAGGGAGAATCCCACATGGCACGGCAGACCTCTCCTGCCTTGCCCGCTGCTCCCCTCAGCAGTGTATTTCTGATCTGCCTGTTCTGCTCCCCACTCTGTCTCTGGTGAACCCTCTCACCGCCCCATGCCTCTGGCCTGTACCCCAGCTTGTATGTATAAATAAAAAATAAATCTAAAAAAAAAAGAAAAATAGGTACATTAAATAAAGATAGTTGATAGGAATTTAGGAAAAACTCTTTCATAAGAAAACCTACACCTTGACATGGAACAGCCTACATTAAAGTTTCCTCCCCATGAAGAGTAAAACTATAATGAGTCTATACCATTCATATGACAATTCCACAAAGAGAGAAGTGTCCTATAGAAGATGTCTATTAAATTATCCGTCATCAATTTTGAGTTCAGATAACAATGAATTTTCAATGAAAATTAGCCATCACTGAATCAGACAATACATCTACACATTAAATATTAGAAATAGTATTAGAAATACTATCTTGTTAGAGTGTTATATCTCCTTAGTCACAGTCGTTGTTCAACCTAACCTAAGCTTCTACATCTCAATTAATAGAAGTTAATTTATTATTATAAGATTATCTCCTTAGACTTCATGATTAAGGTGGTAGAATCTTAATTCTGCTGGGGTTACCATGTATAGCTCAGGATTATGCCAATAAAGAAAAAGCCATTGCAATAAATGAAACAAGATACTAGGGATAAACATCCTTTGTGCCCTTGAATCCATATGGGAAATTTCACCAATTCTACTACTGGAGATGACCAAGACAAAATTTTCTAATTTTCTAATGTCTACCAGCATCATAAAGTCTTAGGAGTAAATTTCATGTCTGACAACAGGCTGGCTTGTGTGATAATAGTAAACCTAGGAAAATGATATTAGACTCCTTCATGCAGTTTACACTTGAAATATGCTGGATGTGTTTCCTGTTACTTAGCCCTGGACATTTTGAGTGCTCCCTGTTGGAAATAATCCAATGTATTCCAAAGTATTATGGTATTCACTTTGTATTATGAAATATAATGTATTATGACAATCAGCACACATAATCAGCGAAAAACAGGATTTCTAGAAGAGATGACAAGAGACCAAGATATCTAAATAATGCCCATTGAATAGCAAGGAGAGTCTTTCAAACAAGATCTTCAAACCATCAGGTAGCATTCTAAGTAGGAAATTTATTATTAGGAATTTCCATGAACAGCATTTCCTGGCCTTCATCAGAAAGATGCTAATTGGTGTGGTAGTAACTGTCTTTTATACACAGTCCATTAACACATTAATTTGCTGGACATGGTGGCCACATTCTATCAATCACATCACTTTAAAGAGAATCATGAATTTTTTTATAAAAAATTCAATAAAAGTCTAAATCTAATCAAGCATAACTTTATGTTTGCTAATAATGTTCCACTCATTTTAAATGTATTTCTTCTTTGTTTTCTCTGTTTTCTTCAGTGTTAGTTATTTAATTGGGCTCTGAAAAATTTGCAGTACAGGAAAAAACTGATTAAGTATGTTCAAAGGTTAAACAATCTATTTCATCAGGAAACTTATTTTTTATTATCTTTAGGAATGGTTTTCAATTATCCACAAGTTGAGAATTAACTCACTCAAAGATCCAGTCAATACAATTTATAACTGACATTTCTTACCTTATTTTCATGACCAACTGTGCTGAAGTAAAATATATCTGATCATTTACTCAATTATACTAATTATACAACATACAGTCTTCTAGTCCTCACGTTTAGGATTACCCCTGCATTGCAGATATTTTAAATAAAGACAGAATATATTAGGATAGTGGCAAAATTCCCATTTTCTAGTGATATTTCAGCACACACTACCAGAGTAGTACAAGAGCAATAAGATGTCATAGATAATGCATCTCCTCTTCTAAGATGCCCTACTGACCTGCTATGCCAGTGAAATGTAGACGTACTGTTTGGAAAATATATACTCTGATGTTCGCACATTGATGCAAACATCTGTGATAACTCAGAATGTATCAGCATCATAAATCACACAAGATTGGACATATACATGTAATAAATATACATATATTATATATAAGCATATATATTAATCACCTAAATTTATATTATGTAAATGTCAGGTAACATTTCTACTCTAATTTGTTTCTTCAAGACAAAAGAAATTAAAACAAATTTAATACAATGCAGCAGAAATACACAAAAAAAATTGCAAGTGAGAAGGAAAATATTAGAACTATTCCTATTTATTTTATAGCTATTTTTAATGTTCTCTAAAGATTTTAGTGGATTTGCACATCAGTACATGTAATCAAAAAAATAATTTACCCGTGGTGGGGATTATTGTGCAAATATTTTTGCTAACAGGGTGAATGGTGTAACATTGGAGAGTATTTCCACAGGAGAGCAAGACCCTTTATCCTTCAACCAGAATAATGTTTCTTTTTTATATGATTACTTAGTCATTCAATAAATATTTAATGCTTAATATTTATCAATAATATAAATTGGGGTAATATAGATTCACCAGGTAAGACAAGACAAAAACAAAACAAAAATAAAAACATCAAAAATTAAGCTTCATGGAACTTACAATTTTGGGCTTTGCTCTGCAAACTCTTAAAATAAAATGACACTGGAGATATCTGCCAACTTGCCTTTCTTCTCTATTGAAATATTAGCTGCTATAGGGCAGGGACTGTAAATGTCTTACAACTATTCCATTCTCAGTTCAGTATTTGCCTTTTGATAAATATTTAATACATGCTCTTTGAATTACACTGAACTAAACCCGTCTGCTCCTCTGCCACTGAAAATCTTGAAACTATTATATTTGGCTAGCTTTCTTGAATATTAATGATTTGGGGTGGAATATCACTCTGTCAGTTAAGTTTGGTAGTAGCCCTTAGTAAAAATTTGCTCAACTCTTAATCTAAATTTCTCTGATTTCATTAAGTCCTACTGGAGGCAATCCCACTTACTAAGACTATCGCCATTTCCCCACTTGTGGACTGCACATATCTACATTAACATTAACTAGCTGGATCATAATTTTCACTCTCATTTTTTTTAACCTATTTAGAGAATGAAAATGATACAAACATTTCATTTTGTAAACCGTGGACTCCATTTTGGTTATCATAAACGCAAATTACTTTGGATTATGGAAATTCTCTCACATTGTACTCTCCTAAATACTTATGGTGGATTTTGTTTCTGTAATTACACAGTTACTTAAGTAAATGCAAAAGTTAATGATTTGTTCTGGAGTTCTTAAAAATAATGTGTTCCCAATTATTTAAATAATTGAGATAAAATGAGCTTTTTATTTAGCACTCTAATATACTTGAGACATTTCATATGTATGTCCTCATTTTTATATTACCAACCTAAAAGTAAAACTTGTAATTCATACATCTTAGATGAAGAAGCTTGTCTCAGTTCTGTAATGAATCTGAAGACCTCATCACCTCATCTATAATTCTATCCTGCAACACCATACCAATCAAATTTGTACCCAAGAGAATGAATTTGACTTAAGTGACTGTGCCTTTTGTCCACTTTATTTCACTTGAAACATGCTCTCTTTATTCATTTTGTATTGTTTCATATAACAGATTTCCTCCCCTCTCCTTAATAGAAAGGCTGAGTCTGAAAGATTGCTCATTTTCTGTGTCCCGAGTGAGCATTGTACTCACTGGTGATTGTAGGATGGTATTTTCATTAAATTTATGTTTTATGAATTTAACATCTGGCTATTTTTGTAACCTTACTAGTAATATTAGGAATTGATCAGTATGGCTGTCTAACTTTAGGAGTCTAAATCACAATTTGGTCATTCTGAATTTCCATTCACATCAATTCTGCCTCCTTTCCTTATGAGTTATACATCACTGGTCACAACCTTACTTTGTGCAAGGAGAAAAAACGTGCCAGGGAGTGCTGTGACTGAATATATTTGACTAGATTCATAAGTAATAGGGTGCTTCCTGCAATGTTTTTATTTCTACAAAGCTTATGTTTAGTTTCTCCCTTGATTTATTCATGCAAACATACCACATGCAGGAACTAATCTGCTAATGTGTTTTTTAGCAGAGGAAAGAAAAAAGAGACTAATAACAAAGTACAAATAATCTAGTAAGCATTGTGGAAAACAGGGGACAATAAATACAATAGTTAGTGGTTGCTATTGTTGATAGCATACACAAAAATACATAAATTCTTCAGCAGCAAAAGAGACAGAAAACTGTTAGTTTTCAAAGTTCCATTTTTTTAATTGAACTAAAAGTACTGTATTGTGCATATATAATATTTAAGTCATATATTAGTTATAAGTCAAAAATAAATGCAAACTATTAATTGATGATGTAGCATGTATTCCTCAAAGATTAGGTAAGCAAACAAAACTATAAGTTAAATTTTATTTATTAAGAAAACATATCAAAAATCTATATAAATAGCATTTCACTTACTCTTAATATTTCACTTACTAACTGATCCTTTGCTATACATGAAAATAAAATTATTTCAAACTTGTCACAGTATTTGTTTTCCATCACACCACATCTATAAAACTGCCTTCCATTTCATTTTTTAAAATGAATTTATGCATACAAGAACTGGGGTGTAGGCTAGAGGTGCAGAGGGTGAGAGGATACACCAGAGACAGAGTCAGGAGCAGAACAGGTGAATCTACTGAAATACACTGCTGAGAGGAGCAGCGGGAAAGACAGCAGAGGTCTGATATACCATGTGGGTTAGCTCCCTGACCAGGGAATCGAACTTATGCCACAGTGGCTGGCGATAGTTTGATAGCATGGAGACTTTTGCCCCTACACCACCAAGGAGGGCCAGAATTACCTTTCCTTTCTGCCCAAAGCGATCAGTAGTCCTTTCTTCAGCCAAATATCTCACAACCTGAGATAATGAGCACTGAGCATATCCTGTCACCCTTTGTTCATGTGTCTCTGTTGCCTCACTGGAACACATTTCCTTAAGGTAAAGGACTGGGTCCTTTGCAGCAAGAAAATCCAAGGACATAGTATTATCCTCACAGAAAACACCATTGCTCTTAAAGTGAAATGAAGAGTTATCCATCAATACACATAATTGTAGCAGATTCTTGGTCACATGAAATTAAAGGAGTTTGGTAACTGTCTTTGATAATATATAGCCTGCCATACTAAGGCCTCTAGCTAATAATTAGGTCTCATAAGTTATAATTATAAAGTAATAATTAGGTCTCATAATAATAGGTCTCATAAGTTGTTCACAATTGCTCAGTCTCTTTTTCCACCTCCCAGCCCATTTGCCACAGTCACATCAGTTACAAAAAGAACAATATAACTTTGTAACTTGATTCTTGACTCAAATTGTTGAAAGTAGGTTGAGCCAATAAATTACCGTGAGAATCACCCTTGGGTGGATGCAGCCTATTTGGACAATCCAAATATCCATGTTCCTCTATTTAGTACTCTTTGCTTATTTTGCACTATGAAAAAATGTCACTAGCTTCCTAAAGGAAAAAGTGAAAAAAGGTTTGCAAAAACAAAACATCTGCATAAAGTCACAGATTAAAGATTTTTCTCTTTATGTTCCAGATTACATACAGCAGAGGCTCATTGTTCCAATACTAGATTATGGCGTGTGTTGTATCAGGGAATTCTTGACTTTTCCTTCGTAAAAATGCACTCAGCAGTGTTGGCATGCCAGGCTTTTTTTTTGTTGTTTATTAGGCATTTTGGTTTGTGGGTTTTGCTAACCTGCAAGAGGCCATTTCACTGATTCTGTAAATAAAATTTGTCAGATCCTTTCTCACAAACCATACACAATGAGAGGTTAATGCCATTCAGGGCAACTGATAGAGCAATGTTTTCTTTCATTTTCCACCCTTCAACAAGGACCCACTTCAGAAAAAAGAAAGAAAAGTAAGTTTTGAACTCAAGATGTTAGCTGCTCCAAGAACAATAAAGATACAGTTTCTTGTGCATCGTAGTCTATGTATTTGTCACTTCAGACCATCAAAGGTTAATTCAGAGGGACTGCTATTTGGTTGCTCGATTTGCCTCATTTTCTATCTTGGCTTCATTCCCTCAAGACATGTAAATAGAATAATTTACAAACATTTTCTTTTAAATGAAATTAGAGGCATTGTGAGATTTGTAGTAGAGTAAAATGATCTATTTTCTTTTAAAGAGATCCTTCTAAACTGCTAATGAGAAAAGGAGCTGATGTAAGGAGAAATAAGACAGAGGCAATGAGTTCAGAAGATACTCAAGTAGGTCAGGCTTGATCTCAACTAGGGTCAGTGGGGCAGGAAGGAAACAATTAGATGACTGAAAGATGTATTTTAAAAGATGAATAAAGACATTGTAGATGGGTAACTCTTCTTGAGGCCACAATGATCTTCCATCTCTTTTTCCTATTAAATAATACTGTTCTACCCACTCTTCCATATCAAAGAAGCCTATTTTGTCCTGCCCTTGTTGAGTAATAGTCTTTTGAATAATTCCCTAGCTCTGTGACTTCACCTCCTGAGAGCAACTTCCTAAGCATTTCTTTACATGTTTCTCATGAGTTTCTGAAGTGCTCAGAATCAAAATCACCAGTTTCTATCTCTGTAACTGTAATACCAAACAAACATTTTGCCATACCCAAGACTTTCACTCAACAATATGTGTGGTTATGCAGCCAACAAAGCACTTGATTTGAGACCTGACTCTTTTAAAATAAAGAATGCTATAAATTTCCCTCAAAATAACACTTTATCAAGTTTCCCACAAATTTGGGTATGTTTTTTCTCATTTTCATGGAGTTAAATATGGTTTTTACTTTGACATATAAGTTAAAAATCCATTATTGAATTTCTAACTTTTGAGATTTTTTCAAATTTATTTATATTATTCATTTCTAACTATTACTACTTTGGTCTTAGAACATACTTTCTATGATTTGATTAGATGAAGATTTATTTGGATTTGTCTTATGATCCAGAAAATGGTCCATCTTGGTACATTTTCCTTTGTTCACTTAGAAACAATTTATATTTTGTTGTTACTAAGTGTTCTATAAATTCAAATTCAATCAAAACCTTGTTATCAAGTGATGAATTATTTATAATTACTATATTTCCATAATGAACTAATTTATCTATCACTATTAAATGAGATTCTTTGCACCTGGTAATATTTTTGCTTGAAATATGTTTTGACTGATATTAATATAACCATTATTTCAGACTTCTTTAATTAGTATATCTTTTCCCATCTTTTTACAGAAAACTTAAAGTTGTTATATATGTTATAAATATGTGTATTTGATCTTAGTTTTATCCAACTGGACAAGATTTGCCTTTAAATTGAGATCTTTAAATCATGTACTTAATGTGAATATTGGTATGTGCTTTGATACATAATCTTTTTATTGTTATTTATATCTTCTATATTATTGTGTATTCCCCATGGGTAGTCCACCACTGATTCACCCAGCACCATAGTCCCTTGAGCTCTCTTCTTCCCCATTTTGAGTCCTTATTCTCCCCCTCCCTCGCTGAATGTCTGTCTCTTGTTTGGTTTGTTTTCTTGATAGTATGTAGTTGGAAGGGAAGTAATTTTGAGAAGGAAAGACAGGCTAACCATGGAACAAACAGCAAGATTTATAATTTCTTCCCTTCCAATTACATACTATCAAGAAAACAAAGGGTGTGGGTGGTATTTCTTTTGAAACTGAAGTAGTGAATGCTGATGAAGGAGTTCTGAATAGCTATTGGAATGAAAGAACTATTTGTTATCAGGAATTCACCAAAGATCAGAGAAATCCTTCTGGGTTATGGTATATCTGAGGCTAATACAATCCTTAACAGACAGTGAAAGGTGGTGAATCCCCTAGAAATGAACTGTATCAAGGGAAATCTAATTCTGGATTTATGTGCTTTTAAAAATTCACCAAGTGGGAATGATTTTCAGAAGAGTTTGGCAGTTTTATTCTGTCTTACAATGGGTTTTATGGTTTGCCTGAGGATGAAAACCATACTTTTCTATGCCGGATATATCAGAGAAGGCAAGATAATATCCAAAATCTTCCAGCAAGCAGAAAACTTGGTGAAGAGAGATCTTATGTCAGTAATAGCAATGGCATATGAAAGGTGGAGGTTTCTTAAGCATCAATAGAGATTATTCATACAATCTATTAAACAATTGATTTATAAAATCAATTAATAATGATTACCTGGCAATACCTGTGTCAGTAGGAGAGGTTTTTAACAAAATACTTGATTGATTTGAAATATCCATCACCCAAACATGCTGGATAGAACAAAAAAGAATGGAAAGTGAAATTATAAAGTAAAACAGAAAAATCAGTTAATAATAATAAATATAGTTCCCTAGGGAACTAGATGGGACTGTATGGAGGAACAATGAGAAAGCCTGGCCCTCAATAAACCCTACATGACCTTGCTATTTCAAAAGATCATTTCAATATCCTATGTGCACTTCTATAAAAACCAACTATCTAAGCAGGTAGTGAAGACTGTTGATACTCTTCATGAGCCTTTCAAGTATATCTTTACATAAAATTCCATTTTACCAATCAAAACTTGTACAAAGGAAGATTGAGTTATGAGATAAACATAACTGATCCACATTATCTGAATTTCATATACATAAAAATTATTTTAAGTAGTATTTTCCCATTATTACAGGCTATGACCATTATATTAAGTCATAAAAATTGTATTGTCAGTTATGAGACTTAAGATGGGGAATCTTTCTTATGAAGCATCTCGAAATCGTAGCTAGACTTTAGGAATCTAAACTGTCCACACAATATCACTGAATAATTATTTATTTATTTATTTATTTATTTATTTATTTTTTAAGATTTATTTATTTATGCATACAAGCTGGGGTGTAGACCAGAGGTGCAGGGTGGTGAGAGGATTCACCAGAGACAGAGTGGGGAGCAGATCGACCGAAATACACTGCTGAGGGGAGCAGCGGGCGAGGCAGGAGAGGTCTGCCGCGCCATGTGGGAATCTCCCTGGCCGGGTATTGAACTTGTGCTGCAGTGGCTCTGGATAGTTTCATAGTGCTGCGCTTAACCCATTGCGCCACCAGGGAGGCCCTGAATAATTATTTATACTACCTATGAACTTCCCCCCCTCTGTAAAATCTGCATTTCAGAAATTAATGAAATAATAATAGCAACAACAGTAATCACAATGTATAAGACACAGTTTATGTGCCATTCATTAAATCCTCATAGAGAATTTATGATGCAGGTTTTATTATTATCTTTATAAACAGATAATTAAATTGATGCAGAGAAAAGTTATATAACCACCAAGTTCCCATAGTATGAGATAAAGCCTTGATGTAAACCCAATCAATCTAGACCAAAATACATATCTGCAACTACTATGCATGTTCTTTCCATTAAATAGTGCTTAGTTCAATGCCTCCTGCAAAATAAGCACTCAATTGATATCCATTATCACTATTTAAAATTGATAAAATATAACTTATAATTCAGCATAATATTTTAGGAGGCAAAAAAATATTAACATAACTTCTGATTTCAGTCATCACTCCTATCTTTATAGCAAGAAAAAGATGAAAAACAGATAATTAGTGTCTTTTCTTGGATTCATCTTCCATTGAGGTCACAGGAAAAACTGCTGCACTGAAATCTAACGGGACAAGCAAATCCAGAAAGTCACAGCAGAACTCTGTTTACCTAAATAGAAACGTCAGGAGTCATCAACTGATGGGGATATTTAAATAGCAATTTTGATAAGGGGCTGGAGGCTAGAGTACACTGATTTGAGAGTAAAAACTTCTGAGGCTTTAAAGGGACTCACATTTTCTAGCTTTTCCCTCCAGGGATCCACCAGATTCTTAAGGTTAAGAACCAAGAAAGATTTTCTAATGGCACTGATGGGGCAGGGAGGTAATAACCATTAAAATATGCCTAGAGCCTACTTTCCACAGGAAAAGCCCTTACCAGAGGGCATCCCCATACAGGAAAGGCACTTCTTCAGCTCTATAGGCCCCGAGACTTCCAATTTCACCTAAGGGATGGAGAACTAAAAAACACTCGTGTGGCTCATAGACTAAGTTCACAGAACTGCCTGCTAAAAAAGCTGAGATTGAAGCAGGGGATTATCATTCTATTATCTCATTCTTCATATTTAACTACCACACCAAGTGGTGTGTAGTAATGGTGGCTTACAACTAAAAATGCGGTAATACGTAGACTATCTGAGGAGAAATTGACAGGTAAGTCTGAAGACTCTAGGGGAGACAAAAATTGGATGACTTGGGTCTCTCTGGTGGCGCAGCAGGTTAAGCAAAGCGCTATGGTGCTGTCGGTGGCTGAGGCGCAAGTTCCATGCCTGGCCAGGGAGATTCCCACATGGCGCAGCAGACCTCTCCTGCCTCACCCGCTGCTCCCCTCAGCAGTGTATTTTGGTCGATCTGCCCATTCTACTCCTCACTCTGTCTCTGGTGAACCCTCTCACTGCCCTACAGCTCTGACCTGCACCCCAGCTTGTATGCATAAATAAATAAATATTTTTAAAAATGGGTGACTTGCATTTGAAGCCTTGGGCATTTCAAGTATGACAAACATTAAACATGGCCCAACTCCCAGTTAGGGTCATATAAAACCTCACAATAAGGATCTATTTACTTCAGCTACTATTATGCCATTTTCAATAACGAATTACAAGGCATGCACAAAAGGAAGGAGAAAAGAGCGAGATTCAGAACAAGACTCAGATAAGCCACAGATTTTGTTATCACATAAGAAATTTAAAACAACTAAGTTAATATGTTAGGGAGTCTCAAAGAAAAAAGTACACAACATGCAAGAACATATGGGTATAGTAACCAAAGATGTGGGAACACCAAGAACAAATCAAAAAAGAAATGATGGAAACAAAAAAAACAAACTACAACACAGAGTATAATGCCTTTGATAGGTTCGGTAGTAGATTGAACACAGCTGAGGAAGGACCAGTGCACTTGAAAACATGCCAATAGAAACACTGCAATCTGAAATGAAAACAGAAATAAATTGAAAAGAGAAAAGAGAAAAAAAACATGCAAAGAGAGAAAATAAGAGCAGATCAAGAAAGAACTGTGGGGTAATTTCAAAAAGCAGAACATACATGTAGGATAAATACTAGAATAAGAAAAGAGGAGTAGATAAATATTTGAAGTAATAATGACTAATAACTTGCAAAATTAATAACAGATACCAAACAACAAGTCCAGAAATCTCAGAGACCATCAAACAGGATAAATGCCAAAAGATATACACTTTTTCTAGATATTTCATATTCAAGTTGCAGAAAACCTAAAACAAGAGAAAAATTCTGAAAGAAGGTGGAGGATAAATAAGACCCAGGTTACGCAAGAGCGAAAAAGATAAGAATTACATGGACTACTCTAGACGGCCCAGCAAGAAGAGGATAGTGTGAAAATTTTAATTTTGTTGATAAAAAATGCCAACATATTAGATATTTATTACTGAACTATTAATTAGGCAGAGTTATGAAGCAAATATAATAATACCATGAACTTATTTATTAATACTATGAGTATTTTCATACTATGGACTGAATTGTGTTCCCTTTATATGCTGAAGCCCTAACTTCCAATGTGACTGTTTTTGGAGACAGAATCTTTTAAGGTTAGAAGATTAAGGTCCTAGATCCTTAGGACTAGGTTTCTCATAAGAAGAGAAAGACATAAAGTTTTCTTTCTCTCATCCATACACAAAGAAAATGTCCTATGAAGATACAAAGAGAAAGCTGCCATTTAGAGCCAGGGAGAGAAGTCCTCACCAGAAAACAACTCTACTGGAACCCTGATCTTGAGTTACAAGCCTCCAAAACTGTCACAGTATTAATTTCTATTGCTTAAGCCAACAAGTTTGTGGTACTTTGTAATGGCAACACAGGCAAACTAATACAGTCTCCCCAGATCAGCCCAACTCTATGTATAATAATGTCTACTGCTGACTGGTTAACCACTCTAACTTTTTCAGTATGTTAAATATCTCAAAATACAATATAAATTAAATTTGAATTGAATATCAAGTGAAATGACAAACTTTCTAGCATGCAGAATTTTCAGGATGCAGATAAAAAATGTTACAGATCTTCTAGAACTACATGCAAAATCATTATCCTGCAGAGCTAGGTCTTTAGAAAACAGAATATTTTCATTAATAATGTTCTAATAATTTTAATAGATCACTTTATATCATATAAAATGATCAGCTTGTTAATGATAAAATTGTCAAAGGGAAATTTCAATATAACAAACTAATTTTACGAAAATGTACATTATAATCACTTATTAATATGAGGTTTATAATTAAGATCTAAATTATACTTTAATAAAATGTTACTCCTTCACTTTAAAAGGGAAACAGGAAATATTTAATTATTTGCTGGTGATGAGGACCTAGAAGAATCTTACTAAATTTTATCTAGAACCATGTTTCTAACTAAATTTCTGAATTTGAAATGTAACAGTAGTAAGTGCTTTTCTTTTTATTGTATTTTAAGGTAGTATGTTTTGTGGGGATATATTAAAAATATATGCAGTTGAACACATTAATCTCTACATTCAATAAACATTAAAGTAGAAGTAGATTTGCCATATACATAATGAACCTTAAATTCTAAGCCCACTTGCATCTTCCAGAGGTAGAACTTAAGCAATTCACATCAATCTATAATAATGTTAAAGTTACACTACTAAAAGGTTTTAACCACAGTTAATTAAAGCTGACATCTTTTTAAACAATTTTTGTCTTACCTTTCCTGTGTCACCCTGACCTTGGAGTGGCAACTTGGCTATAAGGCTAGCAGAAGTTCAGTTGGGCATACAAAACATTTGCATTTAGTGGATGAAACTCATTTCATGAATGGTTAAAACATTTTGATAAAAATCTTTAAAATCTGAATGACATAATTAATACTTAATTGTGAAACTGAAAGAACCTGTTCTAAATGGTCATTAATTTTAAAATAATCAACCATGCTAGTGGAAAGAGTGTTATATTTTCATTCTTTATAAAGAAACTAATAATTTGGAAGTGTTATAAAGATGCGATTAGAGATAATATAGCAAAAGTCAAAGAACAGGCACAACAAAGGATGTGTCAAGAAGTTCATAACAGTTGGATTTTGTTATATATGTGACACATGTCTGTTTCTCCAAAACTTGTATTTTACTGTGATTTCTTTAGTAATTCTAAATAAATTTTCACAATTATTGCTATTTTATATTTCTTTCTTTAGAGAGCACTCCTGAAAGTATAACATTAGGTCACAAAAATCCCTGATATATCCCAGACTATAAGGGAAATATAATATTATCATTACCTACACCAAACATAGGGGAAAAAAGCTATCCTAACCTCATTTATCAGTAAATAAAAGCTGAAACTGGAGTTTGAATCCAAGACTAAGTTACTTCATAGTCCATGCTAACATGGCCACTTTTCCAGATATCCTCAGATAAACTGGCAAGCATAATAACTCTCTAGTAAAAAATTAAAAAATAGGAAAATGGATAGGGTATATCTCCCTGAACCCTCAGCCAGCTACCCAGCACTGCTGAAAGTTCCTAAGACATATACAGTAGAGGGTACTTCAGGCAAATAAATGTTTTCTATTGGATACGTTGTTGTTTGAATAGTCATAGGTCATGTGTCAATGGCTTCTAAAATGAAGTGCTCCAAATCTTGAGAAGCATGAAAGTTATAAACCCTCCCCTCTCCCATATGCATCTGTAATGTTAAGAATATTGAGACTGATTAAATTACTCAAGTTTGCTTTCTATTTTATTACGTGGAAAATGTTGTGAACTATATGTCTATTTTATCAAAATCTATGATGTATTCTGCTCACATCTTTTTTTTTAGCTTCCTTATAATTCTTTTCAAAAACTTCTTTTATTATTATTATTATTGTTTATGTCTTTTACATTACTGTGTATTCCTCATAGGTTACCCACCACCAATTCACCCTTGAACCATCATCATAGCCCCTTGTGTTCTTTTCTCCCCCGTTTTGAGCCCTAAAATGGATAAAGGACCTGAATGTAAGACCTGAAACTATAAAATATATGGAAAAAAACATAGGCAAAACACTACACAACATACACCTCAGTAAAATCTTTAAAGACACATCCCCCAAAGCAAAGAAAGTCAAGGAAAAGATAAACAACTGGGTTTACATCAAACTAAAAAGCTTCTGTACAGCAAAAGAGACTTTAAACAACACAAACAGACACCCGACTGATTGGGAGAAAAATTTTGCCCACAATACAATCGATAAGGCACTGATCACAAAAATCTACAAAGAGCTCACACGACTCAACAAAAAAAAAAGTCAACAATCCAGTCAAAAAATGGGCAGAAGAGCTAAAAAGACACTTCTCCAAAGAGGAAATGCAAATAGCAAAAAGGTATCTGCTCTTAAGGAAAGTTGTGCCTCACTCTACTACTATCCTAACTGCTTTAATTAAAACATCAGTGCTATTCTAATGTTGCATCTTAATTATATAGACAGAAAGGTAGACGTATTTTACATACGTAAACTAATTAGTTGTCAAAACAAAAGCAGTTGTATTCTGCAAGACTTTAATTTTCTCTCTGAAATTTCTAGGAATATTCTTTAAACATAACTAATATTCAAACTGAAACTTATTTAAAAGATCTGAATATAAAGTTTCTTTGTATCTTAAACATAATCAAGAGTACAACTATGGAATTTCATTGATGTTATCAGTGAATCTCCTATGTCTCGGATCTTCAAACGTCAATGTTTCTGAGGTAGAAAGAATAGTGGATACAAAACTAGAAATTCCAAGTTTTTACATTAATGCCTCATAGATTCACATTAAGATTTTGAGAAATTAACCTTTCTAAATTTTATAGCTACCAATCAAAAAATGTGTATGAGTATGATGTGTCCACACCAATGCTTAGGTATTATAAGAATCTTGTAGTATGATGTCAGTGAAAACTAATTTCAAGGCAAGAAACAAATGTGAAGATTAATATCTATATCAAAGAATCACAGTATCAATAGAATATTGTTACAGATCACCTGTAACAATCCTAAATTTTAACATAAATACTATTATATTTATAATAATTCATCAATATGAATGAGTACATAGTTACAAGTTATTCATTTAAATATAAAACAAATTTATTATTATAAAAATGAAGTTTTCACATAAATGAAGAACATTACAGCAACTCTATTTTATATCGATCCATCCAGATTTTGGATGAGTTATCAACCCAAAGAATAAACTCAGAAATACAAAACATTGGTGGCTGCCAAAGAAGGGGGTGGGATGTGGAAAATAGGTAAGGGTGATCAAAAGGTATAAACATCCAATTATAAGATAAATAAGTTATGGAATGTAATGAAAAGCATGGTGTAAACAATACTGTATTACATATCTGAAAGCAGCTAAGAGAAGATATTAAAAGTTCTCATCATAAGAAAAAAATGCAATTACATGAGATCACGTATATTAACAAAGCTTACTGTGCTGATCATTATGCAATATGTGCATGTGTCTGTGTGTGTGGGGGGTAGGTAGGTGTAAAATAATTATTATATACACCTTAACCTAATACACTTTTATCTGCCAATGATAACTCATAAAACTTGGGGGCAAGGGAATGCAATCTGACCAGATGGTAGTGGAATTAAGGTGATAATCCACACCTTCTCACAAAGTCACCTCCTCTATATACTCACAACTAAACTGCAGCACAAGAAAATCAGTAACCCCTGACCACAGTATACACCAGGAGAAACAGTTTCATGAAAAGGGGTAGGAAAAAGTTTAACTGAACTGTGTATGTAGTGATACCAGGACACTATAAATCGCAAGAGGGAGGAGTTGATATTTGCCACACAGAACCCCCTATCATCGTTTACTTGGGTGCATAACCATATCAAGAATTTGGAGACATGGTATTGTGCTGGATAAAGGGCTGCAGAGGGTTAGTGCTCAGAATAGAGGGTGCACTTTTGGAGAACTACAGGAGCAAAGGTACATAGTGATGACCACTGGCTTGAGCCTAAGACTTCCAATATAGAACATATGGAGCCCGAACCAGTAAGGAGAGCCAGGTTAGATAATCTGCGTCTCCTCATAGAAGACGCTATTATTTGTAGCTGGGGACTGTGATATTCGAAACACCTGCACCCACCCATGCAGGGCCAAAACCGAGAAAACTTAATGCTTACACTAACCAGAGTTTAAGTGCCTGGATTGTAAAAAAAAAAAAAGTGAGAAACCATTCCAGGGTAAGACTCTGCAATGGAAAAGCAAAGAGAACAACTGTCAGCTTGTGGCCCTGTCTCAACTGCAACTTACACCCAGTGCTGCATCTAGTGTCCAAACAGCCTAGAGACTAAGGCTGAGGAAGACTACACAAGAATCTTACACTGAGGAGAAGCCCTAGTAGGTGATCACTGTGGACCCCCACCATACAACTTTGGTACCAACAGCCCACAGCACAGTAGGAAGGACAAATCCCTGACACTCTCTGGAGGTGGCCTGCCCAAGCCCCATTGCCCTGGTTCTGTCGACCCACTACCCCTTGCTGGTACCAGCTCTCTGGCCACCTAAACAAATGCAAAGACAGTAGTCTGAAAGTTTACCCCTATTGCAACCTAAAAAAACTTTAAGTGATGAGATGGAAGAATATATCCCAAAATGCGAAGCACACTAAAAAATAACCTGGGAGAGTTACAGTAGTCACAGTAAAAGTTAAAATAATTCTTATTTTTTTAAAGTAGATATTGTAAAACAGGAACAGAATAAAAGACTGAGAAAATATGAGCCTGTTACAATTAAAACTAATGTATCTAAAAAAAATTATATAACTATATTAAAAAATACAATAGAGGACCTCAAGAGCAGACAAATGCAAGCAATGTAGAGAATTACTGAGCTTAAACTTACAATGTCAGAGAAAAAATGTAAAAGAAACAAAGAGGAAAAAGGATAAAAATGAAAAATAGTTTGAGTCCTCTAGGATAACCTAAAGAGAAATAACATCCATATAATGGCATCCCAGAAAGAGATCAAAGAAAGAGGAAGGCATAAATAATTCACTTAAAGAAATAATGTCTGGACCTCTCTGGTGGTTAAGCCTCAGCACTATGAAGCTATCAGCAGCCACTGCAGCACGAGTTCGATCCCCGGCCAGAGAGCATCCCACATGGCACAGCAGACATCTGACTAGCTTACTGCTGCTAGTATTTCAGTGGACCTGCCTGTTCTGATCCCCACTCTGTCTCTGGTAATCCTCTCACCACCCCCTCACCACACCTTTGGCCTACACCCCAGTCCTTGTATGCACATATTCTACGATGTTCATTGCAGCACTATTAACAATGAATAGGACTTGGAAGCAATCTAAATGTTCATCTATAAAAGACTGAATCAAGAAGATATGGTATATTCACACAATGGAATAATATTCAGTTTACCATATGACCCAGGAATTTCACTCCTAGGAGTCTAACCGAAGGACACAAAAACGTTTATGCAAAAGGAAACCTGAACTCCTTTGTTTATTGCAGCACTATTTACAATAGTTAAACTATGGAAGCAACCTAAATGCCCAAAAATAGATAAGTAGATCAACAAGATGTGGCAGATCTACACAATGAAATACTATTCAGCAATCAAAAAGATAAACTCATGCCATTCATAGCAACACGGAAAGAGATGGCAAGATCTGAGGCATCCAGCAGGGGAGGGTGAGAGAGGAGTCTAAATGGGAGGGAAGAGCACTAGGGACTATGGTGATGGTTCACAGGTAATGTGACGGTGGGAGATTTATGGGGAAAATAACTGGGAAGAGAAATCAAATATTGTACAAAAATCAACAATGATTAAGAAAATAAAGTCTAATCAATAAAAAAATAGAAAATAGTCCTCCACCCTTTTGTTTCCCCCACCCTTCCTCCATCATCCTCCCTCTAAACTTCAGAAACCTCATTTTGCTTACTAGCTGCTAGTTTTTTAAAGTATTTTGTCAAATCAGTTGCTCTATAGATATCCAATAAGATCTTTGTCATTCTGACTTGTTTTACCACAAATAATTCTGGTGAGTTTCTTCTATTTTCGCAGTAAATGAAAGCATTTAATTTTTCCTTATAACTGAGTATTATTTTCCTTAAAATTCAATAATATTCATATTTTTAGTAACTTGAGGATCCTGCACACAGCTTTCCATAGTGGGTGGACCAGTCTGCTTTCCCACCGGCAGTGTAAGAGGGTTCCTTTTTCTCCACATCCTTGCCAGCATTTGTTGTTGCAATTTTTGTTTTTTTTTGTTTTTTTTTAATATGCACCATTCTCACTGGTGTGAGGTGGTGTCTCATTGTGATTTTGATTTGCATGGGAGAGATTTTTGGTTTTTCTTAACTAGGGCAAAAATTGTCAAATATAGTACAATATATGTAAATGGACTTTAAAACTGAAAATGATCGTACTAAAAATAAAAGAATAATGATTCTATAAACAGGCAATGAAAACAAACACTAACCACAAAACGGACTGAAGTAAAAAATCTGAGAGGAATTTCTGAGATGAAATATAAAGAAACAAAACAAAGGGTCAGACAAAACCAAAGAAAGAAAAAGCCCCAGAAATACGACTGTGGAATAGAGGATATAGGAAGAGCAGGCAGAGGAAGGAGAGCAAAGTGGGAAGAGGGCACAATACACATGGATGCCTTGGTGGTGGGTGTGTTGTTATAATATACACTTGAAGGGTATGATTCCATACCTCTAAATCATATACAGCCTTGTAAACCAATGTCATCACAATAAAAAATTAAATAAACTAAAGGGACTCTCTACACTGAGACCCTGAGGATGAAAACTTTGGCTCACTCTATTCCTAGTGTTTGTTGTAGTGAGTGGCACATACTAAGAGACCAAAAATAAAAATAAAAAATAAAAAACAAGATGGAGTGAACAAAGAGTATTTACAGCAATGGATGTCTAAACTGTAAGATACTGGTGAGAGTAAGAAAATGAATTTTTTTTGTTGTTTAGGGTCTCTGTTATAAAAATAAAAGCTATGTTCACATTGCTATTTCCACTTTGAATGCAAATTTTTATCATAGCACGTATATATGAAAACACTTCTAATATCTCTGTTCTTCAAATCATTATTCAAGTTAATTTCTCATCTACTATATGATATATTTTATTTTCTCTACTTATGATGATATACTTGTGAAGTACCTTTGTTTTTTTATACTAAAATTTCCTATACTGCCTAGCATTATACCTTGTATACAATAAATAATTTATAATTAGCAAATGAAAGGATGCCTGCAAATGTGTTCAGTATACTATCAAAGTTCTTTATTTTTTAATAAATGATTTTACTTTATTTACTTATTATTTCATCATTATATTTTGAGTCAAGGATCAGTGTTTCCCAAACATTCACCTGCTGTTTGATTTATGGCATACTGACTTACTGAAACTTCTCACAATCTGTGCTCAGGCACCCCTGTAATGGACTCGCCAATCAATCTTATTTAGAAGCTAGAGGAGTAGGAGTAAACACAGGGAATAAAAATGTGTAAAAGAAAGCTCTTCCCTGTGTTTCAATGTTTCCTGTTGCTAAACATTCATTTCTCAAGTGAGTCCATACATTTCTTACTGAAAACTTTGCATATTTCACTAATTATATCCCCTTTATAGAAAGAATGGGGTTATTAACTTACTTCGCAAACTAGGACAGACCACCTTATATAAATACTTGATATCACTTTATAAGAATATAAACTTACTCTTGCTAACTTGTAACATCAGTAGAATTCCAGTGACATAGTGTGCTAAAAATAATTTCCATTTTATCAGTGAAGTAGTCTCACAAGACGACAAACCCTGATCTTTGGGTATGATCAGGACACATTTTATTAGGTAAAGGGATATAGGCAAGTTACTTAACTTTCTTGAGTGTCAATTCTCAAAAATCTGTGAATAGACATAGGAATATTAATTAAGAGTGTAATTACAGGGATTTAAGGAAATAAAGTAGGTGATAATCTTAACTGTCTGGCCCATATAAAATAGTTAATAAATTATAGCTTTTCTGTTTATTAGTGGTACTGTGTTACAGATTATTGCCACAGTTCTCTAATACAGTCAAGTATAGATGCACATCTTGTCTATATTCTCCCACTACTTAGCATCTTTTTAAAATTAAATTGTATTTATTTTTGCATAGAAATGGGATGTAGGCCAGATATGCAGGGGTGGGGGTACATGAGAAGATTCACCAGAGACAGAGTGGAGAGCAGAACAGGCAGATTTACTGAAATACACTGCTGAGGGGAGCAGCTGGCAAGACAGGAAAGGTCTGCTGTGCTATGTGGGTTAGTTCCCTGGCCGGGGATTGCACTCAGGCCATAGTGGTGATAGTGCTGAGACTTAACCTCTAGTCAACCAGGGAGGCCGAGGCCCGATCCCACTGTTTCACATATTAGTGAATTTATTAATCATCAAATCACTGTACTTGAAAAGTATCCTTTACCAAATGCATTGCATTACTCCACTATCACTCTTGCTCATTGAGAGTGTTCTAAGAGCATAACAGAAAATAATTAATCAAGATATCACTGTATATTCTTTTTAAGGACAGAAATACTTTCGTTGAGAAAAATGTCCAATGGATATTAGTCAGTGTAGAAATAATATCCTCTAAGCTTGATTTTAATGGGCTAGAATGAAATATTAGTCTGAAGGGAAAGAGGAACAAAGAGAAAAACAAATACACAAAAATTCTCTGTGGAAAGATATGTCAGAGAATCTCTCAAGAATATAGTACATATTATATTTTTATTGATATGCTATGGTTTATATTTTCTCTCTAGAAAACATACTAGGAGATTTTGATAGTATTTTTAATAAATCTTGTTAATAGGGATGCATTTCACATTTGGCATAAACATAAGACATATAGAAGACTATAGGCATTGTTGGATGTGTGTTCATTAGAATAAGAAGTTGATAAGAGGGGGCCTGGGAAATGATAGTGCAAATCACTAATAGACATCTTACATTGGGTATCTGATTTTTCAGATGACCTATATGGGAATTCAAGCCAATTTTACTTAAATTGACTATTTCAAGGTGACCCCAACCTTATATATTTTTACTAGCGCAAAATTACAGGATAGTATACTCCTATGAAGAACACATTTTTAAAATTTTTTGAAAGATTTATTTATGCATACAAGCTGGGGTGTAGGCCAGAGGTAGGGGGTGGTGAGAGGATTCACCAGAGACAGAGTGGGGAGAAGAACAGGCAGATCGACTGGAATATACTGCTGAGGGAAGCAGCAGGCGAGACAGGAGAGGTCTGCTACGCCATGGGGGAAGCTCCCTGGCCAGGTATCGCACTTGTGGCTGCAGTGGCTCTGGCTAGCTTCATAGTGCTGCACGAAACCCGATGTGCCTCTCTGGCTAGCTTCACAGTGCTGCACTAAACTCGATGCACACCAGGGAGGCCCAAAAGAACACATTTTAATTTAATCATGTTTTTGATAGGTTTCTTAACAGCCATCCAATAGACAGATAATAGTGTTGTAATAAACATCTTGCATACATTTCTTAGAAAGCATAGACAATGTTGCATGACTGCTCATTTATGTTTTCCTCCCTAGATAAGTATTTCACATCTCCCTGGTAATAATAGCATAGATTTGAAATATTTCCCCTCCAGAGATATCACAACTTATAGAATACTAGAATAATATTTCATGCATTTTAGGGGTTAATATTTCCCAGCTCAATTACATGCCTGTTAATTTTTATTGAGGTAAAAATAGTTTACAACACTGTGTGATTCAGAGGTAGAGGATCACACCTCTTCAGATGTATTTCCAGACACATCCACAAACAAAGCATCCATAGTCCTCTATCATAGTACATTGAGACCCCTCCAAACTTTGCTGTTTAGACAGCCAGCTTGTTCCTTTCCTACATTTCTTCAATAGAAGTATATACTTTCAAGAGCAGAATGGAACTGGAGAGTGCTGTGCTACCAGGTTTTGGACTAGTCAATTATAAAACAAGTGAAAATGAAGGTAATAGCCAAGACTTAGACCACTTATGTCTACACTCTAAGAGACTAAATCTAGAGAAAGAAAGTTCCTTTGTTGTTCCTTTTTGTTTTTTTTTCCCTCAAGGAACTTCACTGGACAAGGATCAGGGGGATGACACAGATATAAGAACCCATTCACCTCAGAGGGAGCTTGTAATAAAAGATTTCTGCCATTATATGGACCCAGGGGCCAGGGAGGGCTGGGAAAGGACAAGAGCTAGAAGGGAAATAGTATCAAAGTGGAGAAAATGTCTCAAAACTTTTCTCAATAAAGACATAACCCAACGGAGGCACCTAGCCTTGGAGAACAGATGTGCATGAGAGTGTGACTGGCCAGGGGGTCTGACTGAGTACTCGATTGTAACTCTTCAGAGGCAAAAATAACTTGGATATGCACTAAGTGTGGTGAAGGTTAACTTTATCTCATCAGGTACTGCCAATAAAACCTTTGTAAATTCCTACCATCAGACCTAAAATAGCACATATAAACTATGATCCAGACAACTCAGATACCTCACCAGATAAAGAGCCTACCAACTATTCTTGTCCAAACCTTGACCCCTTGTCCATAATTGATGGATCCATAGTAGAATGCCTATTATCATGATAAAACAAGTTTACTTAGCTTAAAGAAAGTAAAATGACAATAAATAGGCATTTACTAAAAAAAAAAAAAAAAAGCCAACCCCCTCAACTACTGAAAAAAAAAACCAAATCTCTACCCCCTGACTAAATATACAGAGGTAACCAAAGAGAGTAAATGACAGTAAAATGGTGAAAAGAACAAAAGACAAATATTCCAATATCATTTGAGAACTTGGGTCTGGTTAATTCTTCAGGTACAAATAGGTACTCCATTTCACCTATATGGATTTTATTATAATAATACATATTCCCTTACTTTGGTAGAAGTAGTTAAAGTGCTTCCTTTTTTGAAACCAAGTCCCAGAAGACAAATGGATATGCAAAGAGATAATCAAAATAATAATAAGATCTTTGAAATTTTTGAAACATACATGATGACTTCTGGAAAATTTTTCCAAGAACTCACTGACAAAGCTGTTTTTTATACATATAAATTGAATTCATAGATTTTTTATTTTTTGATCTTTTAAATTTATATCTATTTTACATCATTGTTCATTGGACAATATTTACTTTCTCCTCTCAGGTGTAGTCCTTGTCAAATTCAATTAAGTCAGAAGGAAAAAGACTTCATAGAGTAATCTTAAAAAGAAATTTTCAGCCTGTCTTCTAAAAATTTTTCTGCTATATCTTCATTTAGTCCTCTGAATTGTAATAAAAAAATCAGACTTTTTCTACATGCTGGCTATTTTATAAACCCAAAAGTTCTAGTTTTAGTAGACTTTTGTCAATTCACCTGGTATCCTAACTCCAGTAACACAGCATGCCATGTGCACAAACGACATTTCTTTTTTTGTATCTTTCTTGTCCCCCTTCATGACATTATTATAAATTCACACTGTAATTAACTGAGTGTAATCTCTCTGTAAGGGTAAACAGCCAAAGCAATTTTACTTCGAAGTCTCTTAGCAAGAAAATAGTCTCATGAAAGGGCTGGCTGTAGGACTGCAGGTAGCCACAGCAGGCTCTTTAGTTGAAGGGTGGGTAAAGACTGGATAATGAGACATTCTTTGTAGATTTATATACAGAATATTTTTAAAATACTCTAGTGAGATGGTTGCTGTGGGTCTGTGAAAGACAGCATACTAACACTTTTATGATTCCATAAAATGTCTAAGGTGTAGACATTCATAACTGTCAACGTATTGAGAAATGAAGCAAAGCAGAATGGATTGGAAGCTAATGAGGGACATTTTTAGCTGAAGTGTATTTGGATCCTATTTTTTCTGAACTCGAGAAACTGCAACCTATTATTACAGAATGGGGGAGAAAGGAATTGCCCCTTGAGTCTATGTAAGATCAGTCTTCAAAAATGACACCATAGAGTGGTAAGAAGCAAAGGCAGCAATATCCTAAGTAGACCGTAGTCTTCTCTTCATTATGTGTGGAATCTAGGTAGGTGCTCTCGCTGAAATGTAGGAGTTCTAGGAGTTCCTGAAGAAGTCAGAGGATAGCAGAAATCACCACACTAAAGTACTGAATTTTATTTCCTCCTTTTTTTTTTTTTTGCCTTTTATTTGGAATTGTAGATTCGCAAGAAGTGTATAGCACAGAGTGCCGTGTACTTTTCACCAAAATTTCTTCAGTGATGCTATCTTCTATAACTTTAGTTCAGTATCAATTAATACCATGAAGTTGACCTCAATACAATGTTCTTAAATAGACTACAACCCTTACTCAGTTTTTAAATGTGTTTTATATGCACTCCTGTGTGAGTTTATACGTGTGGCTGCACATTGCTCTAACAACTCATTATATATATGGACTTTTCCATCATCAAAAGAACTCCCTCACAACTTTTCAACTACTAACCTATTTTCTATCACTGTAGATTTGAGAATGCTATTTAATGTATAAATGAAATGCTACATTATTTAACTTCAGAAACTGACTTTACACCAAAAATAATTTCAGATAACTCCATCTAGATTAGTGCATGCATCAATATAGTATTTGTTTTCCTTGTTGAGAACTCCATGATATGGGTGCAGTACAATCATTTAAACAGTTACTCACTGAAGGATGTTCAGGTATTCCCAGTTTTGCCTAGCACTAAAATCATGTACAGGTTTTAATGTGAATGTTTTTATTTCTCTGGGATGATTGCTCAAAACTATAAGTGTTGAGTTGCAAGCTCGGTACAATTTTAAATTTAGAAGATACTGCCCAATTGTTTCCCAGAGTAGCTGCACCATTTTATATAGTCACCAGAAATATAATATTCCGTTTTTCAATATTCTCACCAGCATTTTTTTTCAGTTCTTTTTGAAATGACAAAAGTTCTAATAAGTACACAGTGATACTCACAGTAACTTTAATTTGCATTTCCTTAATAGTAAATAATTACTCAACTTTGCCTTTTGAGAGTTCTTTACATATTCTGGATTTAAGACCTTTATCAAATATGTCACTAGCAAATGTTTTTTCACAGTCTAGTGTTCTTTTTTCATACTTACTAGAGTCTCTTTCAGAGTGGTGTGCATTTTAAAAGCGTTTTGCCCAGTTAATTAATAGGAAAAAAATCAAAGAAAGCAAATATAGCTGTGGCCTGAGGTTGTGAAACTGTTCACATAAGTAACATAACCATTTGTGTTATTTTTTATGTTATCATAGCAATGAAAAGTAATTCTGATTTTCAAATAGTTGAATTACACATTACCATTTAGACAACCCATTTATAAGTAGGAGGTTTCCATTTTAATTAATAAAATTGAAACAAAAAATGCAGTTAGTTTATTTTCCTAGACATAGTATTTCTAGTATTATATTATTGTGACTTTCTCACATACTTTGAATCAATTAAAATGAAAAGAAACTAAAGCCCCAAATACCTTTTTATATATTTTTCTCTCTGAGCCAATATTTTGACATATTTATGTGACAATCAAAATTTATAAGAAATTAACATATAATTTATAAAAATATATAATATACAATAATACTGTGGCAATCTTTGTAAGCAATATTTTTAAATTATTTTTCCATTTTTAGTTGCTTTAATAAGATGAGTTCCTTAGGTCTTAATAAGGAAAAAGTCACATATATATCCACTTAAAATCATTTTAAATTTAAGATACTTCTATTATTATTTAATATCCTTTCCTTATGCTCAGAAGAAAATACTAAATTTTCACATTTCTGGCATAAATTTGATTGCAAGTTCACTTTAAACGAGCAAAATTTTCTAGTTTTTTTTCCATTTTACAATATTATGTCATCCTAGATAAAATGATTGAAAACTTATTTATGATACACAGTAAGTTTTGTATTATACATACTATGATAAAACCAAGTTACACAAAATAAAAATGACAGTGAATTGCTAGAAACACTTTTTGATTGACTCCAATTAATAACTAATGTCATTTTTCAACCAGCTATAAAAATATTTTCTATAAACACATCAGATATACTTTTGAAATACCTTTAAAGGTAAGAAATGTGTTAGAATTAGGAGTGAACTTATAGTGTGATAACTCTTCTCTTTGTGATGATGTTAAAACTATGAAGAATTTATAATTTTGCTTTAAAGCTTATTTTTTAAATTTTATTGTTATTATTTATGTCTGTTACATTATTGTACCCATATACCCTATACCCACAGGTTCCCACCACTAATTCACCCATGATCCGTCACCATAGTCCTTTGTGCTCTTTTCTCCCCCATTTTTTGCCCTTATCCTCCCCATCTCACTGAATGTCTATCTTTTATTTGGTTCCTCTATATTCCTGCTATAAGTGAAACCATTCTATATTTTTCTTTTTTCCTTTTGGTAAAGCTTAAATTCTTTAACCATCCTTTCTCTGTCCAGTATTATGTTAGATATTTTGATTGCTTGAGGTTAAAATCTTATCACTGATGTAAGGCACAGTATTTTCTTCCAGAGAGAATATGAATATAAACCAATTTATCATTAATAAATTGAGTTTGTAATAAAATTTTAAATACCAATTGCCAAATAAAGTGCTTCCGTATTTTGAGAATAAAGAAAAAACATACTAGTGGGGAAATAAAGCTAAACTGGATCCTGTCAGATTCCAAAACTGAACTAGCAGATCACAACCCAAGTTATTAAAAAACATAAGGAGATAAAAATAAGGTGAAGGAAAAGAAAGAAAAGCAAGGACATTTCTGTTTTTCTTCAAAAACTACTTTTGCAGTGACATGATGGAGGAGTATTTTGGTGGTGAGTATGGTATGGTAACATACATCTGAAGAAATGAGACTATAACCCTAAGTAATATACAATATTACATCAATGTTATTGCAATAAAAATGATACAATTTTTAAATAATTATAATAATTATCAGAGTGTGACTCTATTGGTTTTCATTTATAATATCATAGTGTGACTTCCTACTTGTTTTCATTCAGATGCCAGTTTATTTGTAATTTTTAAAGCAAAATATTATAATTTTAAAGGGAAGTCGATCTCTGCATCATCTATAATCGATCTCAGCGCATCTATAATAAATATAAGCCATCTTATCTCAAAAAAGACTTACAAATCTAAATACTGTGCTTACTGTTGCAAAAAGCCAGACTCTATGTTAGTCTGAAGATGAAGACTGAAGTACTAGGAGCCTACATTCAGTAAGTCTTTTAATTTTACATTGGTAGTTGTTTGGGAAAAGCAAAAATTGTGCAGAAAACAAAAGCTATGGGACAAATAGCTGAATAAATGTAAACTTACACCCTTAAATCATATACAGTGTCGTAAAACATTATCTCAATTTAAAAAAAGATACATGTAAAACTAAAAATATAAATTTTTTAAATCTCAGTGACTTATAATAGCGACCATTTCTTTTGTCCCTGTGTTATGTTGCAAGTCAGTAGAAGTCTCTCTAAAAGAAAAGGCTATGGTGGCAGAGAAGTAAAAAGCAGTAGCACCACAGTCACTCCCACATTTTCTGCTCCAAAACTCCATCCAACACATCTACCCCAAATCTGTGGCCAAAACAAATAAGGTAGTCAAAGCTAATGTAAAAGTGGGTAAAAAAAAAAAATCTCAGTGTGGGGGAGTGCAGTTAAGTAACTGGAACTACTAAGTTAATCATCTACAGATTAATTAGCAGAGGGTCATCATCCAAGTAGAAAAATATTCAAAGTATACACATATTTGTTTCACAAAAGGGACTGAGTAAATGAATGAAATATTAAAAAGTTACTCAAAAATTTTTGTATTAAAATCTAAGCAAATTAAAACAAGATAAAATTTTTCAACTATCAGATTGATAAAGAGTGTAGCAAAAATCTAGTGCTGGGAGATATTGTGAGGAAATAGTGAGGTACTGCAGGGTAATGAGAAAATTATCAGGTTTTTTCTTCCCTCCCCTCAATCGATCTCTGCAGGCTTTCGCACATGCCCAATGGCGGGCACCTGGAGTGAGGTGTGGGCCTGCATGAATGGGCGCACCTGAGCCAAGACTGAAGCATAAAGCAGCAGCAATAGAGAACCATGGTATGGCGTGACGTAGGCGTGTGGAGTATGGTAGATTTCAGAGGAGTACAATGGAATACAGTGAACAACATCATGAAAACGACTAATAAAACAAGTCTGATAGGACTGATGATGAACCTGCTTGGATTAGAATGGTTCTGAAATCGGGCAGAAGGGGTGTCTAGTTCCTTCGTGGTCGCCAACTGAAATCGGGCAGAACAGGACTCAAATGCCCAGGCTCTGCAGCAAGAGCCACCAAAATGCCCCAAAAGGCCAAAAGGCCAAATACAACAAAGGACAGTGCCTAATGAGAGGACAGGTCACTGACTGTGGGTTCTCACCCGCACGCACAATTGCAGGAGACTTCAGGTTACAGGAACAACAACAGCAAACACGGGGTTTATTGTACAAACGGGGGAAACAGAGAGCTCACTGCAGCCTCAGGTGGCGGCCACCTCACCCAGAACGCATCGGGGATGGCAGCTCCTTGGGAGGTGCTGGGTTAGACCAACAAACAGGCCTCTGAGACACCAGGTGCAGGCCTCAGGGGCTCCTTTCAGGCTACGTCAGAGACAGCACCGGAGGCCCAGTCTCTTCAGAGTCCTTCGGCTTCTCTTCCTCTTCGGAGGGCGGCTGCTGGTGCTTCTTTTCTTCTTTCTTCTCTTCTCAGAGGCCAGGAACTGACTTCTCTCTTCTCTCTCGGAGTCTGGAACCGTCGTCTTTCCTCTCCTGGGGGCTGGTTGTGTCGTGTCTTCTCTTGTTTGGTTCAATCTTTTTCTCCTCAGTTCAATCTCTTTTTTTTCTCGGTCCCTCCAGTCCTGGCTTATATCCTCTCCCAGAGTACCATCCATAAGTCTGATTGGACCATGTTCAATCCTGGAGCTGAATGGACCGACCCATCAGCTCCTAGCACCTGATTGGTCCATACAAAAAACGGCAGTTACTGGGCAGGAGCAACTGCTATAACTGACTCCGGAGCAGGGGGATAAGAGGCCCCGCCGCTCCTGCAGGCATCCAAGCAGCTAAGGCAGCTTGGTTCCAGTAACAGTTCCACAACAGTACTTTATGATTTTTTTCTTGGGGGCACTAATCACAATATTTATTTTTGGGAAGGTATTTTGGAAATTAGTGCTGAAATGTAACATGTACTTTGATTTAGCAATAATAGTTTGAAGAACTGACATTAAGAAAATAATCACACAAGAGATACTTGCAAAAAGACTTTGTTTCGTTATTGTTTATTTAGACCAAAATTAGAAGTAAAAAGAATGTCCATTAATGGGAACCAGATTAACCATTTCACACATAAAATGCCATCCTGTATTATAGATTATAAGGTAGATGAGAAAATTGTCATGTTTTTCCACCCTCCTTTCAATAGATCTCTTCAGGCCTATGTGCATGCTTGATGGCGGGCACCTGGAGTAGGATGTGGGCCTGTGTGAGTGGGCACACCTGGGCTAGAGACTGGGCTTCTAAGCAGAGGAAGCAGCAGTAGAGCAGCAGAGACAGAGGAGAAGCAGGGGCCACGAGACTCCGCCAAAGAGCCTGAGAAAGCAAAGATTTGCCAGAGGCTGGGAGGCCTGCCAGCCTCCCGGCTCCCCCAGCCCCATTGCCTGCCCTGTACCTGGTTGCCTCCCTATAAGAGACCATTAAAAGTCTGCCAAAGCCACCAAGGGCTCCAGAACTCCTCCTTTTGACCCATCTGTGCAGCTCTATAGAGAACCTGTGATTCCTGGCTGTGGTGCCAGCAGACAAAGGGGCACTAGCCTGAGAGCTCTTCAGCCTACCCTACACTGCCTTTCCTGCCATTACATAGAGAAACTTAAGTAACAAAAATATCTATAATCTATATATACCTCCATGATGTCTTTGTTATAAAAACTTTTTTAAAAACAGTTGTGTTTATATGTGAAGTTTTACAATTACAGTTGTACTGATATCTACATATATGCAGAGGGAAATAACTAAAATAAATATTACCAAAAATATCATTTGAGTAGCTTTTATAGATGGCTGTTTGTTTTGTAATCAATATCTTCACTCTCAGGGGGAAAATGTGCATTTTCTTAAAAAATAGGAGCAGAAAGGGATAATACTAAATGAAATAAGTCAGGAGAAAGATAAATACCAAATGATGTCACTGACATGGGGAAATTAGAGTAACTAAACTAAGAGTCAGACAGACAAGCTTAAAAACTAACCTTTGGTAGCTGACAACAGAATTGAAGCACTCAGAGAGGTGAGTGTGTTGGAAAGAAGTGAAAAAAAGAGGGAAGGAAATAACAATGGACTACGGTAGTAGATATGGGTGATTTGCTAGTGGATGCACTACAGTAGTAGCACCTGATGTGGGTGTCCAAATAGCACCTCAATTAATAAAAGACAAATTTAATAAAAAATAAAATAAGTAGGATTCTCATTGAACATAGTTCAGCATAGTTGCAGCAGCAACTAGAACTATTTTCTTCAATAACCTGAATGTCACCTACATCCAGAAACCATGTTTGAATTACCTACAACTGCCAATAATATTGGCACCATCTTTTCCTACTTTGGGTAGCTTCTAACAAGGGGAAGTGGAAATAATTGCCAGTGATTAGGTAGATCACCTGAAACTATGGTACCTTAATTGATATTACACAATTGATTGATGGTGTGTTTCAAAGAATCAAACACTATTGGGTTGGATGTAGATCCGATATTACTGTTTCCTAGTCTGATATGAACTGGTCCTTCTTGGGTGGTAAATGATGCAATAAGGCCCATGCTTCAATAAAACACAAAAGAGAGTCCTTAGCTCTGATTCAAAGAAGTGTCTTTTATGACTCTAGCAAAGATGAAGAAATTACAGATTTCTACCGTGGGTAGACTATTAACAGTATTATCAGAGCATTAGTTTACTAATGACTTTCAACATCAGGTTTGCAATGATACTGGATCTATTGGTGACCTCAGTGTTCTTAAAAGAATCAAAGAGGCATTGATTACTGCTTTTGTTTATGGCTTGAATAAAATCTTAGTGACAAATATTTTGACATTTTTTCTTTGAAGATGGTACTTTCAATGTGTAAATTTTCAGTTTTCAAGTCCAATAACAAGAAGGGCAATTAGTGAGAACAAATCTCTGTACTACTTGTAAATCTACTGAGTATGCTTTCTTTCACACACACACACACAGGCCAAAATTCTATAGCTATAGTCTATTATCTCTGCTAGACTGAGGAACTGAATGCTGACCTGTCTTTTGGCATTCTGAACACTGTAGAGAAAGCTCTTCATTATACCAAGTTGGACAAGTCACAGGTATGTGGCCTCATACTGATGGGTGATTATATACATATTGTAGGGTAAATGAGAATTATCAGGTTTTTCCGCCCTCCCCTCAATGATGGACCTCTGTAGGCCTATGCGCATGCCTGATGGCGGACACCTGGAATAGGGTGTGGGCCTGTGTGAATGAGCACACCCGGGCCAGAGACTGGGCTTATAAGCAGAGGAACCAGCAGCATCAGAAGCAGCAGCAGAGACAGAGGGAGAAGCAGAGGACCTTCCATTTGGAGTACAGCAGAGGCCACCAGAAGCCATCAGAGAGCCAGAGTGAGTGAAGATTTGCCAGGGGCTGGGAGGCCTACCAGCCTCTCAGTCCCCCCCAGCCCCATTGCCTGCCCTGTACCTGGTTGCCTCTCCACAAGAAACCATTAAAAAGCATAAAAAGTCACCAAGGGCTCCAGAACTCCTCCTTTCCTTTAGACCCGTCTGTGCAGCTCCACAGCAAACCGGTGCTTCCTGGTGTTTTACTGGCCCTAACACATATCTTCCATTATGCAGAAATATCTGCAATACTTCTTCAGTAGAAAACAACTGACAAAAACATCAACCCCTATGAGGCTATTGTTTATGATAGATCCATCCAGGCAGTCATCTTATTTAGGGACAAATCTGACAATTGTGCCAGATTTACTATTCTCAGATACCACTACTTTTTCCATGGACATTGAAACTTCTGGTAGCATCACAACTGCCATAATCATACATAAAGTCAGAATGCTGATTTAGCAGACACAGACCTTCACTACTTAATCAGCTCAGTGTACTCATTAAAGTTTATAAAGATATATGTGCCAAGGCAAACTATTTCCCAAGTTGTAATTCATATACATACTACTACAGCCCATGATATAACTCAGATGATGTCTATGGGTAACAATAAAGAATAAAAGGATGGCAGTCCATCACAAATAAAAAGGGTCCTTTGAGCAAAGAAGACATGAGGGTGTACTCCAGGAGACAAAGAAACAAAGTTGAGATGAGAAATAGAGAGACAAGGTGTCTACAAAGTGATATCAAAGAAGAGAACAAACAAAAGATTACTGATAAGTGTAAAGAAACTGGTTCATTTTTGACTGGGGCTTTGTTTTTGTTGAGTTGTGTGAGTTCCTTATAAATTTTTGTTATCAGTCCTTTATCGGATGTATCATGTGCAAAGATCTTTTCCCAGTTGGTAGGGTGTCTGTTAGTTTTGGTTAATGTCTCTTTTGCTGTACAGAAGCTTTTTATTTTGATGCAATCTCATCTGTTTATCTCCTCCTTCACTTCCTTTGCTTTGGGGGATGTGTCTTTCAAGATTTTGCTGAGATGTATGTCGTGTAGAGTTTTGCCTACATTTTATTCTATAAATTTTATGGTTTCAGGTCTTATGTACAGGTCTTTTATCCACTTTGAGTTGGCTTTTGTGCAGGTGTGAGGTAGTAGTCTAGCTTAATTTTTTTTGCATGTGGCTGTCCAGTTTTCCCAGCACCATTTATCAAATAGACTGTCTTTGTTCCACTGCATTTTCTTTGCTACTTTGTCAAAGATTAGTTGTTCATAGATAGGCGACTTTATTCTGGGTATTCTGTTCAGTTTCATTGGTCTTTCTGCCTGTTTTTGTTCCCAGTACCATGCTGTTTTAATAATTATGGCTCTGTAGTATAGTTTGAAATCAGGGAATGAAATTCCTCTGTTTTCTTTCTTTTTAGTTAGGAAGGCTTTACCTATGCGTGGATTTTTTGTGGTTCCATATGAATTTCATCAGTAGTTAATCTATTTCTTTGAAGAATATCATTGAGATTTTTATTGGAATAGTGTTGAATCTGTAAATTGCTTTTGGTAGGATTGCCATTTTGATAATGTTAATCCTTCCAATCCATAAGCAAGGGATGCCTTTCCATCTTCTTGTGTCTTCTTCTATTTTTTTCAACAGTGTTTTATAGTTTTCTTTGTATAAGTCCTTTATGTCTTTTGTTAGATTTATTCCCAGATATTTGTTTTTATTTTTGGTTTTGATTTTGAAGGGGATGGATCTCTTAATTTTTTCTTCTTCAGATTGGGTGTTTGCATAGAGGAATGCTACTGACTTTTGTGCGTTGATTTTGTATCCTGCTATTTTACTGAACTGTTCTATAATTTTGAGTTTTTCTATGGAGTTTTTAGAGTTTTGTATATATATTATCATATCATCTGCAAATAGAGACAGTTTAATTTCTTCTTTTCCTATTTGGATCCCTTGAATGTCTTTCTCTTGTGTAATTGCTCTGTGCTAAAAAGACACTTCTCCAAAGAAGAAAAGCAAATGGCCAACAGATACATGAAAAAATGCTCAACATCACTTATAATCAAGGAAATGCAAATCAAAAGCACAATGAGATACCACCTCACAGCTGTGAGGATGGCACACTTTAAAAATACAGGCAACAACAAATGTTGGAAAGGATGTGCAGAAAAAGGAACTTTTCTACACTGCTGGTGGAAATGCGAACTGGTCCAACCACTATGGAAAGCTGTATAGCGATTTCTCAAACTGCTAAACATGGAGCTTCCATATGACCCAGTGATACCACTTTTGGGAATCTACCCAAATGACACAAAAACACTAATCCAAAAGGATACATGTACCCGTATGTTCATTGCAGCACTGTTCACAATAGCAAAGGTATGGAAGCAACCCAGATGTCCAAAAATAGATGACTGGATCAAGAAGATGTGGTACATATACACAATGGAAAACTATTTAGCATTCAAAGAAGATAAACACATGCAATTTGCAGCGACATGGATGGAATTAGAGGGGATCATACTCAGTGAAATAAGCCAGAAAGAAAGAGAAAAATATCGAATGGTTTCACTTATGACAGGACTATAAGGAAACCAAATAGGAGAGAGACACTCAGTGTGGGGGGGAGGGGGAAGGAGAGGATGAGGACACAAAATGGAGTAGAAAAGAACACAAGGGACCACAGAGATGGATCACGGGTGAATTGGTGGCGGGTTACCCTAGGGGAATACCAAATGTAAAAGACATAAATAACAATAAATATAAACATAAACATAAATTTTATATATATATATATATATATATGAATCTGGTTCAATAAGAATCACACTGCTGCAAAGGAGAATTCTGTGTACTAGCAGAAAATAAAAGAATCCTAGACACTCTGCAACTGCATTATTACCAAGTTGTACCAGAATACAGAAGAAAACTAGGAGAAAAATACTTAGGTACTTCCCTGTGTAAGAATTCTTTCAGCAGAAGATACTTCTTCTGGAACCATCATATAAAATACTGATCAAACCAACAAAAGTATAGATACCTCAGCATTTTCCATATAAAAATGAACAACCCACATCTGCAATAAATCCAATAGTAGTTAAAAATGTTGAATTGCTATATTAAACTTCTCAGTTTCCTCAGTGCATGCATGAGTGCACAACAAAAAGAAATTACAGTGTAGTTATCAATATTGTATTTTAAGTTTGTGGAAACTTTGATCTCCTAATGAAAATCTTATCTAAAATTTGCACAGCAAATTACAGTAAGGAATACTTAAAAATAATAAAAAGAACAATTTTAAAGTACAATACATAAAAGTCATATTCAACAATTACATTTCAATAAATTATATTTTAGTTACATAACAATACATAATGATTGCTACATTTCAAAGATAAAATCACTCTTTCCAAGTGAATAAGGAATTGATAAAATGGCTATTTGCTGTTGCTCATTTGTTGATCCACAAGCTGAAACCAAAAAACAAACAGAACAAAAGAAAAAGAAAAAAGAATGAAGGTAAAAAATAATTACCATAATTTCTATTATGGTAAATTCTTAACAATTCTTAATTCTTAAGAATTCTAAATTTTTAACAATTTCCCACTAAATTCTGACAAAAAGAAGAATGGCATATCATACTTCCAAATTTCAAACTGTACTATAAAGTTATAATAATTAAAACAGCTAGGTACTGGAACAAAAACAGACACAGAGACTAATGGAATAGAATTGAGAGCCCAGAAATAAACCCATACCTATAGAAACAGTTATCTATGATAAAGGGGCCAGCAACCTACAAGGGAACAAGAAAAGTCCTTTTAATAAATAGTGTTGGGAAAACTGACAGCCACTTGTAAAAGAATGAAATTGGACCATTATCTCATACCATACAAAAAAGTCAACAAAATGGATAAACAACTTGGACATGAGACCTAAAACCATAAAATATATAAACAAAAACATAAATGAAACTCCATGATATCTATGTGGATATGTCTCCAAAGCAAGTAAAATGAAAGAGAATATAAATAACTGTTACTGCATTAAACTAAAAAGCTTCTGCACAGTGATAGAAACTGTAACTTAAATGAAAAGACTTGCTACTGAATGGAAAATATGCGCATGCCATATATCCGACAAGGGATTGATATTAAATATCTACAAAGAACTCAAACAACTCAACAACAAATAAAAATAATCCTAACAAAAAATGAGTAGAAGGGCTAAACAGGCACTTCTCAAGAAGTAATACAAATGTCAAACAGGCACATGAAAAAATTTTCATCATAACTTATTATCAGGGAAACACAAATCAAGACAACAATGATATAATACCATGACTACGAAAATGACCCATATAAAAAAGACCAGAAACAACAAGTGTTGTCAAGGATGTGAAGAAAATGGAAACCCCCTACACTGTTGGTCAGAATGTAGACTGATTGAGTCCCTATGGAAAGAAGTATGGAGGTCCTCAAAAGGTTAAAAAAGAATCTGCTATATGACTCAGTAATTCTAGCCCAGGGCATCTACCCAAAAAACTCAAAAATACTAATTCAAAAGGAAACCTGAACTTCCATGTTTATTGCAGCACTATTTACAATAGCCAAGCTATGGAAACAACCTAAGTGCCCCCAAAACAGATGAGTGGATCAAAAACAATGTGGTATATATACATAATGGAGTATTACTCAGCAATCAAAAGAGATAAAATTTATGCCATGTGCAGCATGTGAATTAAGTAAGAAGGAGAAAAATAAATACCAGACAGTGTCATTTTTATGTGGAGTACAAAGCAATCGACCAAAGGGTCAGATAAAGACAAGTTTAAAAACTAACCCTTAACAGCTAACTACAGAACTGAAGTATCCAGAGGAGGAGATGGTGAAGGAGTGAGAACAATGATGTGAGGAGCACAATGGCGGTATTCTATGGGTGATTTTCTAGACGGTGCACTATGGTAACTATACCTGAAGGGAAGGAAAGTGGGATACTATACTTCCAAAATACTAACAATAACATAAGCCAATATTACCTCAAAAATATAATAGTAACTTAGCAAATTTATACCAAAATACGTAATTAAACGTGCATTACTTTTTTCATTGTGGCATTTGGCTTGCTAGTTTTCTCCTTTCCCAATATGAACACTTTTGGAAAATGAATTAAGCATCAGATACTATCAATTTTAAAAGTAAAGAAGACATGTCTATACATTTATCTCATTTATGGTTATATCACTTCTGGGCATATAAGGATACTAAGAACTAGGAAAATACGAAAATGGAATGCTTAGCACTCGATATGCACAATCTATCAGAAAAGGATTTTTTTTTTTTCATTTTGAGATGTAAAATTACTTGGCTTTGCTGCCCTTGACAGCAGGATCAATAAATAACAGTATAATGGTGTGAAGGCTTTAACACTAAGAGAAGAATTATGCGCTCTCTGGGTTGAACTGAAGCCAAACTATTTCTTATCTGTTTTAGGTACTCCCATTAGTTTCATCTGCTATAAGTACACAAATGGAAGATTTTTACGCATTTATTCACACATAACTCAAACACATGCTAATAAGCATATTTTAATTGGAGAGAAACTCTGCTACTAAAAGATTAAGTTTATTGCTACCATATACTCAGACATCAACTTAGCACAAAGCATCAAGAACAGACTAAAAATGTTTTTAATTCTAATCTATTTATAAAAGTATTTTTTTCACTATACTCTTTGTTGCAAAATTTTGATTGCATTTAAACTGGAAATTAAAGTCTAGGTAGATCACAGGTGAAAAAAATAAATCAGGACAGAAAATAGGGGAAAATATACTAGTGATAAATTACATAAGACACATAGATTTAAGATGAAAGGTGTTTATCCTTGACTCCTTAATAATGACCCATTCCACAGAAACAAGAGTTCGTGATAAAAATATCAGTAATAATTAATATTTATTAAACAGACACACACGATGAAGTATTAATTTTCCTATGCCATATATGTAAATCAGCATTTGCATATTTAAATAACTTCACTACTTCCTTGCCAAGTATGAATTTTGAACTTTGGATTTTTTTTTGTAAAGTTGAGGCTTTTCCTGCTTATTTCCCCATACAGTAAATACCAGACATGTTTGGTCTTCTGCCTTGGTCATCATCAATAGTCAGACAAGTCTCCACCGCTCTTGTCCCCACAGACCATTCTGTTTTCCAATATTGCAGGGAATATCTGCTTTTCTTTCTTCCTATAACTTTTTCCAACCTATCAGGTCTCTTGTAAAAAGTTGATGATAACTTTACTGATAGAATTTGGTTTTGGTTTGTTGTGATAAATAAATGAAATGATACCTATGAAGAGTTTGTAACAGAACCTGGCACACAGTCAGCGTGCTGAAAATGTTAGTCTGTTATTTGGGGGACATTATACAAGTGCCCAGACTCTGAGCCTGCCTTCTCTGTTCATGTTGCCTCTGACCACTAATATAGCCTAACTTGTACCTTTGTGTTTATCAGACTCTGATTTGAGTAAGAACATTGGAGAGTAAGGGGACAGAAGGCAAGTTTTAGAAAATTGTTAAATCTGTGTGACATTAAATGAGGTATTCATACCTCCAACATATTATTCACAGTAAAACTGAAATCATAATACTTAGTAGAGTTTTTCTAAGAATGAGTGCATTAACAGGCCTTTTCTCAGGTAATACTAATTATCAATATTATTATTAATAATAGTAATGATGTAACCAGTATACCATCAATCACAATTTGTTGAACACTACATATGTTCTAGATATTTTTGAGTCACTTTATGAAAGTACTTTTATTTAATGTACAAAACCATTGGCTTGGGAAGTTATTAATACCGAGACTTCAAAAATCAAAATTCTCGGACCTCCCTGGTGGCACAACGGGTTAAGTGGCAGCATGATGAAGCTATCCAAAGCCACTGTAGCAGAAGTTCAATCCCCGGCCAGGGAGTACAGCAGACCTCTCCTGCCTTGCCCACTGCTCCCCGCAGCAGTGTACTTCAGTCGATCTGCCTGTTCTGCTCCCCACTCTGTCTCTGGTGAATCCTCCCAACACCCCCTCCACACACCTCTGGCCTGCATCCCAGTCTCAATTTTCCAAAGGACTTTTCTCTCACCAAGACCTTGAAATAATACAATTCTGAAGTCCATATTCAACTCTATTACACAGATATGTAACTCAAGCTAGTAGTCATTGGCATTTATATATTCTAGAAGTTGGGTGACTTATATTGTAAGTCCCTGTTGATATCTCAGTCATTATGTCTTTTAGTTATAGTAGAAACACCACTAACGAAAGAAGAAAGGGAATTTAATAGTTAAAGAATCTTAGACACACTGGTAGGACCATAGATGTTTGAAAGTGTGTTAGGTGTGGAGGCTACTCCAACAACTGACCTCTTTGCCTTTATATTATAATAGATACCTTGTAGTTCAATGCCTGATGTCACGCACTGTAAAGTAAAACTACTGTTCTCCTGAGACCAACTGCTGTGTGCCACCATACCAGAAATAGATTTCCTGGTGTTACATGTGTATTGATCTTTACTGAACTGAGGTCTCATGTGGATCTATCTGATTGGCAAATAAGTCATATTCTTGCTACATAGCTTCACAGGAAGATGAGAAGCAAATTATCGCCTCTGCCTGGAGAGCAGGACTATGAGTTCCCGGTGGCCAGGAAGAGATGAAAAATGCCAAGAGACCACGATCCAGGATAAATTTCTAGAACACTTATAAAAGTTCAAACCCAATAAAAGTTTTAGAATTGTCATACCCCATCCTCATTTGGGAGTTAATTACATTTTCTCTCTAAGATTTATATCTGCCACTGCCTCTTCTAGAACACATTGTTGAAGATCAAATAAATCACTTTACAAAAATCACTTGTGTCAGCACATGTTTATAAGCTATGTCATAAAATGACACCAAAAAAACCAAGAGATACTATTTTACAAATAAAGTAACCATGTTTACATGTATTTACATCATAACCTCCATAGTACTACTACTCCGAAAGCCAGATACCTGTGCTACCTTCTCTCCAGAAAAGAATTTCCTAATGTTGCCTGAATAATGTTGTTTCCTGAATTAGAAATGTTATAGGTCACACTAAAAAAAATATCCTAAGGGAGTCCAAACAAAGATTTTCCTTTGATTAAAAGTGATTGTATATATAATTCTCTCCTGCTCAGAGAAGGTATATTACCTTTTTCTTTCCCCAAAACAACTACTACCAGGCGTGGAAAAGCAACCACAAATTTGCCATGGTGATTTTCTTTACCAAAAGCTGAAATCCAGGAATGAGTGACTGACTGATTTTTATGGGTTTTGGATTTCTGGCTGCCAGAAGTATGTGAGATTATATTCTGTTGTTTTTTCTATTAATTTATTTGCTTTTATTCTCTTACATCATTGTTCATTTTTTAAAAGATTGATTTATTTATGCATACAAGCTGGGGTATAGGCCAGAGGTGTGGGGGGGTGAGAGGACTCACCAGAGACAGAGTGGAGAGCAGAACAGGTGGATCAACTGAAATACACTGCTGAGGGGAGCAGCAGGTGAGGGAGGAGAGGTCTGCTGCGCCATGTGGGAATCTCCCTGGCGGGGGACTGAACTCAAGCTGCAGAGGCTGCGGATAGCTTCATAGGCTGAGACTCAACCCGTTATGCCACCAAGGAGGACCCCATCATTGTTCATTTTTTCACAATGTTTGCTTTCTCCCCTTAGGTGTAGTCCCCATAATTCTCCCACTATCATGGCACCTGTAGAACATCACCATAGTCCCTTGTGCTCTCCCCTTCCCTGTTTTGACTCCTTTCCCTCACCCTCCCCACTTAAAGGATATGATCTCGAAGGGAAAGTTCTCCTTTCTTACTGCACTGAATAATGGCTAAAAATCTGTAATTTCAATTTGACATTAAGAAGCATAAGTTGCCAGATACTAGAGAAATCAAAATTCATGATTATCTCTGAAAGCCTTCATTTATTTATTTGCAAAGAATTCCTCTGATTAATTATCCAAAGTTCATCACTCATCATCTGATTCAATGCTTATTTTAATGGTTTAGTACAAAAACTGGAGAGTAAAAGGACTTTGATGAAGAGGAGTCAAAGAAATGATACATTTCAAGCTTCCTAAACAAGTACTTTCTTGTTTGAACTACTGAGAGAAAAAATAATTTTCAAAGTGGTTCATTGAAATGAGGCAACACTACCATAACCCCTATCAATAGAATTCTCTATTTTTCAGTGCAGAGTCCACCATCTAAAAGTTACCATACTTGTTTATATGCACTTTAAAATCTCAATTGTATCATCCAGTGCAGCAGGAAGGAAAAACAATAACAGAATAACTCTGACATCTCTGCCTTTTTACTCATTAGCCAAAACAACGAAAATGAAATTCTAACTAAATATAACTTAAGAGTTAGGGAAGAAAAACTGTGTTACATGTAATTGGTAAATCTTAAATGCAGAGAAACAGATTTCAATTGATTCTAATTTTGCACAGATAACAATTAAAGGTGCTTGTCCCACATTGTTCCCAAGATTCTTAAGTATTTCTGTGGGTTTATATTATCATGATTGGTATGGCTTCTGACTTCCTCGTAACTTTCCATTCTAATTAAGCCATGGGCATTCATGATTTTCTCTTTGTCTGAAGTTCGCTCAGTCTATTGTCCCTTTTATATATGCAAACTCATACATGCAAGTCCTGAAATAGGAATTTTGCATGAACAATTTAAGAAACCAACTATAAGTCATCTTTTCTTACATTTCCTCAGTCACACCACTTTCTGCATCATTTCCCACAGTTTTCAACCTCTTCCCAATTACTATCTTTCTCTAGATCTTCCCTCTCCTATATTCATTGCTTTTTTACCTCTCTCCTATAAATCCTATTTATTTGTAATGGAAATTGCATGAGCTACCCCTGTGGATCTCCCTCTAATCCATGACTAAAATAATGTCCTACCTAATGATATCAACCACTGTTGCTAACCTTAATTATTTTCTCCATTTAAAAGCACTGTTTTTACTTTGTTACTAATGTATTTCCAAAATCTACTTTAAACTATTAAGCTTTGTGCTATGCTGATTTTGCATATTTTATTTTCACTTTATAATCTGATTGAGTATTTAACATCGTTGTTTTAAAGGCAAAGGTGTCTCTTTACATGTAGCTGTTAATTTTATTTCATTTCTTTTCCAATCTGTTTTACCAATCACCTGACAGAGTTTCTCAGTGATGCTTTAACAAGAGTCAGCAGGAATCATTGCTATCCCTAAAGACAATGAATGTCATTCAATAAGGGTGAGTGAACTTGCTTTTTCCAAGTAATTCAACCTTTATTATTTAATTTTTTTTAAAGTTTTCATTCATTATTCATTTGAGTGAAGAGTCTGGGCAATAACAGTTGTGCTGCTCTTACAGACTACAAAAAGGGATCCTCACATATCTTCTCTAGGAATACAGAATTTTCAGCCCATATACCCATGAAACTAACTCAAATGGAGAAAGTGATTTAAATCTGACAAAGCTAATGCTTAGTTCAGGAAACTATCTAGTTTATTTGGGCTGCAATTCCAAAGAGGCCCTAAGTGACCATGATTGTGAACATATTCAAGATAAATGACTGAACTTTATGCTGCATTTGTAAGACCAGAAAAACAGGAATAATCATGCCTTCCTCAAATATAAGTTATTTAATTCATTAAGTCAGGTAACACTGCAAAACCTTGAGAACTAGAAGCTTGAGAGCTATTTAAAGTTATGTTGCTGAATAAATCACTTATCAGATCTACATATCAAAAGTCTGGGACTTGTTTTATTTGAACTTCTTATTTCTCATGGGTACGTGGTGAGAATGAATGAGAGAGGGTAAAAGATTGGTTTTGAATTTCTAGAAATAAGTGTTCTATTCTAGGAACTATTTCAAGAGATGGATTTCAGAACCTAGAATATTAAATTGCCGGCTGTGTGACATGCTGCAGCATAATGTCTTAGATTCTTCCCTTTGCCCTGGGGCAGCACTGCCCAGTATTTTTTCAGGCTGTGACACCATTATGAACTTCTGGGGGCACATTGTAAAAACAAATAGAATTCCTCTACTCAACACTAAGGAAAATTGTATTTATAGACCCTCTACCATGCAAGAAGCATCCTGTAAAGTTTGTTATATATATAGTTACATTTAGCATTTCACATAATTTTGTGTTTTGGGTGCTATTTTAGAGCAAACCAGGGGACAGACTGTTTTAACTTGCTAACTGATTTCCAGCTTACTGGTTATATTACATTAAGAAAAATTTCCTTACTTTATGACTGGTTGAGAGGCTGAGAATGCTGTATTACCTTGATAGCTAAGTATTTCCTCCCTTTACTCTTTAATGAATAATTTGCATTTCTGTCAAAGATGCCAGTCCTCCAAGACTAAGATTGGGACTTTAAGAAGATATTAGCTAGGACTTCCAAACAGAACCTCAAGATTCATTTCTAGGAGATGTAGTAAAACTTAGTTTCCATAAATCCGAAGTTCTGGTTATCATGAAGTTATTGTGTACTTCAGTTAAATAAAAATAAATTTGCATAATAAAAATTAAAATATGATCCAAGTAAAGCACCATGAATAGTCACTATCAAAATAACAAAGGAAAAAATGAGTTAGAGAAAAAACAAAACAAAATGTGGGTTAAAAAACAAAATAAAAAACCCATATGAAGGTAAAAGATTACTGTTCAACAATTCTGACCATAATCTACAATCAAGGTTATTATTCAACCAAGTCCTGTTTTGCCCAAGATCAAGGACATGGATTTGAACAACATTACATGCTGCAAATATCTCTACCACACAGACAAATCCAATCATAGACATAACCAACAGCTTCACCAAAAAATGAAGTTGTTCAAAATTATGAATGCTGGGAAGGGCAGTTTTATATGGTTTAGTTTAACATAATTAGAGTTTATCATTTTTCCTCCAAAATCTGCAAACAATAAGTAAGGTGTTTCAAGAATACTTCATATAAGTCAAATTATATTGCCAAAGCTGACAGGTTCTGGTTAGATGAATATATTGCTGTGTTTTGTTTGATAAAAGTGTATGTAGTATATAAAAAGCCTTAACAGTCATATTCTCCTCATTACTGATTAGTCATTGATTTACAAAAATGTTTATTAAGAAGCCACCACATATTGCTGGGTCGTATGGAAGCTCCATGTTTAGCAGTTTGAGGAATCGCCATACAGCTTTCCACAGTGGTCGGACCAGTTCGCATTCCCACCAGCAGTGTAAAACAGTTCCTTTTTCTCCACATCCTTTCCAGCATTTGTTGTTGCCTCTATTTTTAATGTGTGTCATCCTCACAGGTGTGAGGTGGTATCTCATTGTAGTTTTGATTTTCATTTCCTTGATTATAAGTGATGTTGAACATTTTTTCATGTACCTGTTGGCCATTTGCTTTTCTTCTTTGGAGAAGAGTCTTTTCAGCAATACCACTTTTGGGAATCTACCCAAAGGACACAAAAACACTAATCCAAAAGGATACATGCACCCGTATGTTCATTGCGGCACTGTTCACAATAGCAAAGGTATGGAAGCAACCCAGATGTCCAAAAATAGATGATTGGATCAAGAAGATGTGGTACATATAGCAGTGGAATACTATTCAGCAGTGTATTTCAGTACATCTACTTGTTCTCCCCACATTGTCTCTAGTGAATCTTCTCATCACCCCACACCTCTGGCCTACACCCCAGCTTGTATGCATAAATAAATAAATCTTAAAAAAATAAGATAAAATATGAATTAAGTCTAAAATTCTGATTCGATTTTCATAAAACTGAATTCAATATAATGTCATTACTTCTGGTTAATTAGCAAAAATTCTAGTTAATGAAGAATCTAAATATTTTCCCAAAACCTATATGTAATTGTATTATGTACTGATATTCCCAAATTAAAGTTGGTAATCGAGTCACAACATTTAATATAAAAATTGATTAATTTTAAAAATGAATTATATTAATTATTATAACAAATAAAATAATGAAAAAATACTATCAGGGAAATGCAAACCAAAACCACAAGTAGATATTATCTCATACCAGTCAGGAAGACTATTAATCAGAAAAACAAAAGATCACAGAGTTGGAAAGGGTACAAAGAAACTGAGACTCTAGTAGAATGTCGGTGAGAAGGTAAAATGGTACAGCTTCTATGGAAGACAATTTGGAGGTTCCTCAAAAAAGTAAAAATCAGGGCCTCCCTGGTGACGCAGCGGTTGAGCACTGTGCTGTGGAGCTGTGGGCAGTGCGCGATGCGAATTCAAGGCCCAGCCAGGGAGAGTCCCACATGGTGCAGCAGACCCCTCCTGCCTCGCCCGCTGCTCCCCTCAGCAGTGTATTTCTGGTCTGCCTGTTCTGCTCCCCACTCTGTCTCTGGTGAACCCTCTCGCCGCCCCACGCCTCTGGTCTGTACCCCAGCTTGTATGTATAAATAAATAAGTCTTAAAAAAATTATTAAAAAAAAGTAAAAATCAAACTACCTGCAATTTCACTCCTAGGTTCTTATTCAAAATAATTGAAGTCAGAATCTCAAAGAGATTTCTAAATTCCTATGTTCACCGAAGCACAAGTGGTCAAGGTGAGAAAGCAACTTAAATGCTCATCAATGAATGAGTGGATCAAGAAAATGTCATTTATACATACTATCAAATAGCATTTCCTTTTAAAAAGTAGGAGACAACATAATGGACCTTGATAATATTTTAGTAGGTCAATTAAGTCACATAGTTTGTCTAAAAATAGACAAACTAACAGAAGCAGAAAGTAGTAGTTGCACAGGGAGGGGCAAATAGGAAGTTGCTGTTAAATGGACATAAAGTATTAATTTTACAAAATGAGTAAGTTCTAGAGATCTGCTATACAATTCAATGCCTATGTTAAAGTAATATTGTGCACTCCAAAAGATCTCATGTTAAATATTCTTACCACATGTGCAGAAAGAGTAAGAGACACATGGAAATTTTGGGAGGTGTTAGATATTTCTATTGTTTGTAATAATGGTATCACATGTGTTTGTATATGTCAAATTATACATGTTAAATATATGCAGTATTTATATATAAAATCTCAATAAAGTTGTCATAAATAAATAAGCAAACACCCACTCACCTCAAAAAATAAAAGGTTAGAGATTATATTGAGGGATTCTCTGAAATAATAGTAGAGAGTTTTACAGTAGGGTAAGATGATGTATTACTTGTCAGGCGATGTTAAGAATTTGATCTTTATTTGAAGGGATTTGGAAGCAATTTAAAAGTCTTGAGAGGGAAAAGGAATGGAGTAACTTTATAAAAGTTGCTTTTTGAAAAGACAAATGATCACTGTGACTAAAACAGGGAGAAATGATTGAACAGGGGCACTAACTGATATGGAGAAACTTGCTCAGAGGTTATACAAATATATGTGAAAGATGATTTGGTCCCAGAATAGGGAATAATAAATAAAATGTAGAAAAGGAAACTAAATCAAGATATATCAGTAGAATAATTTAGACAGCTGGAGAGTAATTAGGAAGGTAAATAAGGGGAAAGAAGATAATCAAATTAACTTTTGGACTTGGACTTGTACAACTACATAGATGGTGCTGCCATTCATTTAGAAAAGGGATACAAAAGGACATACAGGTATAGAGTAAATGACATGCTTAATTTTGCTTTTAGTGGAATTAATATGACACTAAAACTTATAAGAATGTATTTCAAGTGGATATAAGGATCTAGACCTCCGAGGAGACAAAGGTTAAAGACATAAAGTTGAGTCATTTCAATTTTAAGTATTAAAAGTGTAAGAGATGTAATTTTGAAAAGACTGGTTATATATTGAGAAGATAACCTGGCACCAAACCTTAAATAATTCCAAATTGTTCCTCAAAATATTTTTTTAAAAATAGATCTACTACTACCACATGATTCAGCATTTCCACACCAAGGGAGCTACACAAAAAATACAAAATCACCAATTTGAAAGGATATATGCACCCCTGCAGCATATTTCTAATAGCCAACTTATGGAAACAACCTAAATGTCCATTGAAAAAGCAGTGGATTAGGAATACGTGTTTTATACACACAGACACACACACACACACACACACACACACAATGGAATACTATTAAGATATAAAAAATGATTTGTTGCCATTTGCAACAACACAAATGGCACTGGAAGGGAATATGCTAAGTGAAGTAAATCAGAAGGACAAAGATAAACACTGAATAACTTCACGCATATGTGGCATATAGAGAAAATAGACAATCAACAACAAAATATTAAATACAGGGAAACTGATAAAACTAAATAAAAATAAACCCTTGAAAATATGTTTGTAGAATTGAAGGCACTGAGAGGGAGGAGGATGAGGATGGGAACAAACATGGGAGAGAGGCACAATGGTCTATGGTATAGGACTATGGGTGAATGGATGGTGGGGGTGGGGTGGTAACATGCATACGATGAGGTGTGAACCTATTCCCCTATATCATATACATTGCTGTAAACCAAAACCAAAACCAATGTTACCTCAATAAAGGAGGAAATAAAGAATTCCAGTTAGCAAGAGTTGAATGGTTGGGAAAGAGTCTGTAAGACAGAGAAGTAATCACTAGATGGGTGTGAGAACGTCAGGAGGGGTATAATGTTAAATTAAATGAATACATAATTCTGAGGACAAAGAAATCAATGAATGTCGTGCAAGAGTCAAAGGAAAAGAAAAATAAAGTTTTACTTTGATGATCTTAATGAAATCATAAGTTGACAGAAGCCAAACTGAAGTGAACTGAGCAGTAATTGAGAAATGATGAAATGAAGAGTAAAGGCAATTTTTATGAGAAGTTTTCTTCAAGGATTTTAGGAAAGAGAGAGGAACTGATGCCGGGGGAGGTGGGAGATGAAGATAACTGTTTATTTTATTATTAACTTTTCTTATGTGATTATAGTCCCCATGGTTCTCCTGCTACAGTATCAACTATGAACCATCACTGTATTCCCTTGTGTTCATCCTTCCCTTGTTTTCCCCCCACACACACTCCCCCTCCTTTGCTGGATGCTTCATTTCTATGATCAGCTGCTAGTTTTGACTTTTTCTTGACTTTTCCTTTGTTTTCTCTATATTCCACCTATAAGTGAGACTATCCCATATTTATCTTTTTCCTTCTGACTAATTTCAACTAGCATAATTTCTTCCAGATCCACCCATGTTGCTGTAAATGGCATGAGTTTGTCTTTTTTGATTACTGAGTAGTATTTCATTGTATAAATATACCACAACTTTTGGACCCATTCATCTATTTGGAGGCATTTAGGTTGTTTCCATATCTAGGCTACTGTAAATAGTGCTACAGTAAACATAGGGGTGCAGGTTTCCTTTCAAATTAGTGTTCTTGTGTCCTTTGGGTAGATTCATAGGAGTGAAATCACTGGATCACAATGTAGATCCATTTTTAGTGTTCTGAGGAACCTCCACAAAGCTTTCGATGGTGGCTGTACCAGTATACATCCCCACCAGCATTGTAAGAGGAATCTTTTATACCCACCTCCTCTCCAGCATCTGTTTTTTTGGTTGTTTTATTTTTTTTAATGTGGGCCATTCTTTTTTTTTTTTTTTTTTAAGATTTATTTATTTATACATACAAGCTGGGGTACAGGCCAGAGGCGTGGGGCGGTGAGAGGGTTCACCAGAGACAGAGTGGGGAGCAGAACAGGCAGATCAGAAATACACTGCTGAGGGGAGCAGCGGGCGAGGCAGGAGAGGTCTGCCGCACCACGTGGGATTCTCCCCGGCCGGGCGTCGAACTCGCATCGCGTGCTGCTGACAGCTCCACAGCCCAGCACCTAACCGCTGCACCACCAGGGAGGCCCCTAATGTGGGCCATTCTTACGGGAGTGGGGTAGATCTCATTGTGGTTTTGATTTGCAGTTCCCTGATAATCAGTGGTGTTTGTTGTTTTCTTATGCAGAAAGAGATGTGGTAACACTTGAAAGCAATATGCAGGATCAAATGTAGAACTGGTGGTTAACAGACATACGAATAAACAGAAACAAAATAGTATACTTTTCTAAATGATAGGAGGGATGGCTCAAAATATAGGTGGGGGGACTTACCATACATAGTATAAAGAACATTCTTTAACAAGAAGTAAACATGAAGAAAGATACAATTAGAAGTGCATGTGTATATTTAATGGTGGGATATTGATAGAAACTACTCCTGCTTACTGACCCAGCTCCCTTTAAGTGTTTTATATAAAGATGATGGTGTCACTTGATTAATGATGGTGTGAAACTTTAGGTAGTAGGGAACTTGGGGAAAGTGAACACTTTTTAATTCTTTTTAGAGGTGAAAGTGAGAGTGGGCTGAAAGAAAAATAATAGAATGACCAGAGAATCTTAAGGGACTGAATTTTGTGCATGAATTTGTACTGTTACCAAATATATAGCTCTCTCCAGCTGGAGGCAGCTACTTAGATTGAGGTATGGTTAAAGTGACTCATTTGATTTGATCTATGTTTAGATATTCACCAGAGGGGTGAGATGAAAACAAAATGAACAAGGGAATTTATGGCATTATAAAACATGGATTATTTTAGATAAATGAATATAAAAGTTAAAATACATAAAAATGAAAACATCTTTCATTAAATAAAATTCATAAGGCTATGCCATTTTGACAAACTGTGTAATCTATAATAAGTGATTATATGCAAATTATATATGCTAATTTCTATCAATCAAGTTTCAAGTATTTTATATATATTAGGGATTCTGCCATTATAACAACCCTATTTAATAAGTACTATATTTGAGAACACTAAAGACCAGAAATCTAAGCATAATGTTAACCATCCATCAGCAACAGGATTTGAACCCAGATTTTATGAGTTTAAAGTCCATGTTCTTCACAATATACTTCAATGTGTCCTGAAATAGAGGATATAAGATTATGAATAAGATGATTAAGACGAGAGAGGAGAGTTAATGCTCAAAGTCTCAATAGAGCTGGAAAAGACAAAGATAGGAGGAACTGGACAAGCAAACTGGAAAGATCAAAATGTTGTAATAGCAGAAGGTAAAGCTTGACAAAGAGTTCTTAGACATGAGTAATAAATATATAATGAGAATTCACAGCTATGACTATGGAAGTGAGTACTAAGAGAATCAAAAACTCTATTAAAAATAAAGGCTAATCCATTTAGATAGTAAAGTCATCCATCATGGCTAAATTTAGTATGTAGGAAAATGGTGAGCCACTTACCAAAATCTTTGCTGAGTCAAGATTAATGGCAGAAAAGTAGGGTAAAGAAGAAAAATGGACATTCAATGAGCCAAACACCAAACATTTTAAAAGACACTCAGAAAATAAGGATTTGGGGTACAATATAAGAAGATGATGGATACCAGCTACATATTCTAACCCTGAAGTTTAAAGATCATGTATATATAGCTACTTCATAAGGAGAGCAAATGAAGAGAAACAATTCCTTGGAGAAAAACCGAATTTTTATTAAAGCAAGGAAACAAAAGAAATTTCCAAAGAAGAAGCTGAAATTGAGGAGTTTTGAGGTTATAGTTTAAAAAAGGGGGGGGGGGGCTAATGGGTAGACTTCTGAACCTGTCAATCACATTATATTCTTTAAAGATGAGAAAGATGAGGGTAGGCATCTGGGAGGTTCCGTTATTGCAATGAACTATCAAGAGATTACCTGGCTGTGAAGGCTGATGTACATGTGTAAAGTTCTAAGAATCATTGGTCTGAGGGTCTGAAGGAAATCACTTTAATAGTTTAGACATACATCATCATCATTAATAATTTCATGCTGCCAAGAGGCAGAACTTATTTCTCACCACTTAGGTAATTATTTAGGAGTCTTCAATGTCAGGTGATGGCTTTTCAAGGATACCAGCTATTCATCTGGGCACCACTGTTATCATTTGTGGTTGTCATTCTCCCTCTTACTTTCTTCCATAGCACCAGAGGTGTTAATTGTCATCAGCACTCAACTCAGACTTCTTGCTGCTTTATTCTTCTTGAATCTCCTCATGCTTTTAACTCATTGCTTTTTCTAAACTGCACCAAGTACCTCTCTTTTAAAGATTTTAACATTTTGTTAAGTGTTGGGGGGAGCAGATTTCTGCAGCCCAGTTAGTCAGGTCCTTAGTCTTTTTTTCATTTTTAGTCTTAGTGTTTTTTTAATTTTAAACTCAGAACAAGCAAGTATTTGAAAAGAGGTGATATTCGGTGTGAAGCTGTGTCAGGATGTATTCAAATGCAATATTATACTGTACCAGTGATCATGGCTTACTCACAACTCTCAGAGCTGCTGTGAAGTCTATCTACCCTGCCAGAACATTTTCACCATGCCTTCATTTTCCTTTGTCCCTGCCTGGATACTGCCTTTCAGCACTCCACTCAAGGTAAAATCTACATGTAAATATGACAGGTGTGTTAGTTTCTACACAGACAGGATTCAAATTATTCTCTATTAATTCCTGGATACTATGTAATCGAGAAATGTGGGCAGGCAACTACTTAAACAACATTAAGCAGTCTGAGAATTAAAGAGGTATTTTTTTTTCCTCCTATAGAGACCTTTATTTCGGGTCTTTTAAAGTAAGTAGTGTTATTTCTAACCTAGTATAATTTTTGAAGTTTTAGCCATTATTACTACTCTTTTAAGACAGAATATCACTAAAATATTAGTATACAGATGTAGAATGTTCCCATAGAATATTTTTATCAAATTTTAGATAAGGTCTGTTTCTGTTTTGCCAGCTGACTCTTCATGGCCCTAAGAGGAAGAGTTAAAAGTTGCACAGCCTTTCTGCAATTCCACTGTTTCATAACATGCCTAACTCCATTTTTTTCTCTTTTCTAAAATGGATAAAGTCACAATTTTCCTTTGATGTCTGTGCTACAACTTTGATTTACCCTCAACACAAACATGTGGATAAGCTAAAATAGAGAGCTAATGCTCAACACCAACAGATCGAGATGAAAACACATACACACATGTAGTATTTGTTATCAGCTTCATCTGAGCAGAATAGAATGGAACATTAACTTCAACCTCCTCACCTCACTGATCCTGGGCTAAGGCTTTCAAATGCGGTGTTGATTTTGAACTCCATTAGTCTTTTATGCTCAGGCTGTGAGAAGATTCATTCTCATGCAAGGCCTGGAACTGGTTGCTAATAAAATTCTACCCTGACAAATAAATGGACTGTAATATAACCTGCCTTAGGGCAGTGAAATCTCAACCACTCAAACATGATCTGTAGCAAAGCAATATGCAGCAATTTCTGCAGAATGTTGCTCTATTCCTTTGCTTATTCCAAATTTCTCCATTAATGAACCTAAAACAATAGATCATCTGCCAAAATTGTAATGTTCTTTTGTTATAATTTCTAAGATATGTTTAAACAGGATAGCTATTAAATTTAAAAGAAAGCTCCTGTGTGAGATAAACAAACAAAATTTTGGGTTTTTTGCTAATCAGCATGAAGTAAACTTAAACAGGTATAGCATAGGTTCTCCTTAACAAGCTGAAACACTTGAATCTTTGTTACATGTGAAATATAAAATACCTTCACTGAAGCAAATAATAGTATCTATCCAATGTTTGTGATTATAACTTATCAAAATATGGAATACATAAAAAGGGAGTATGGCACAGCTGGGGTAAGGGTGATTATGCTGACGGGGAAGGTTAAGATTTAAAAGGTACACCCTTTAGAATTTTTTTTTCTTGTTTTTCTCTTAGGGATGCTTTGAGGATCAAATGTGATAATGTAGGTGGAATTGTGGTACACACTATAAAGCAATAGACAAATATAGACAAATTCAAACGTATTATTTTTACCAAATGCAATATGGACATAATCATTCACTAAATTCCATCTGAGTTGTGAATCAGACACAATAAAATGTAATAGTATTACAAATGGAAAAGAGAAGGAACACATAATTTGTTATTTAGGGAATTTCATAGTTTCCCACAGTTACAAAGAATGTTTATCTTTCTCCCTGAATAGCCCCACTGGTACTCATGATGGGTAAGTCTTTTTCTTGCTTGTATCACCCTAAGTAATTCCTAGATACCATATTGCTGCAATTTCACTGTCTGAGTTCTGAACATGGATTCAGATTAGAATTATGCAAGTTCATGTTTTCTTCACAGGGAGCTTCAGATGAAGTAGGCCAGGTCAACAGCACACCATCACGAAGCATAAACTCATGGGGAGAGACAATAGAGAAATAGGAAAGAGGAAAAAAAGAAGCAGAGGGTAAATCACAGTAGAAATTCTAGGAAAACGCAGTCATGAAAAAAAGGTGAGATGGAAAAGAATAGGATAGAGAGCATGACAGGCAGACATAATGCCATGTAATAGCCATAAGCAATTCTTGTGAAATCTGTGCAAAGTTATTTTTGTCACCCCGTGTGGAGCCAGACAAGTAGATGAGCCGGAAAGGAGACATAAAAAATTAAATAGAACTTATTCAAAGACTTCAAAATCCCAGCCTGTTGAAGTGAAACAAATGATCACATTTTGGTTTGGTTAAATATTTAGTTTAATCTAGCATTAAAAACAGCGTGTGACCATAATAGATCACTTAACACCTCTAAATTTTGGTTTTTTTTTTAAGATTTATTTATTTATACATACAAGCTGAGGTACAGACCAGAGGCGCGGGGCGGCGAGAGGGCTCACCAGAGACAGAGCAGGGAGCAGAACAGGCAGATCAGAAATACACTGCTGAGGGGAGCAGTGGGAGAGGCAGGAGAGGTCCGCCGCACCATGTGGGATTCTCCCCGGCCGGGCATCAAACTCGCATCGCTGCTGCCGACAGCTCCACAGCGCAGCGCTTAACCGCTGCGCCACCAGAGAGGCCCCACACCTCTAAGTTTTAATGTCCTCAATTATGACATGAAAGAAATAATTGTAATCAGGATTATAAAGAGCTACTCCCCAGTAAGTAGCTATTATTACTTAGTATTATTACTTGAGTAAAAAGTAAAACACTGATGGAGTATTGGAGGAAGATAAAGATTACTTAGAAAATAAATTTCTCTTACTTTTTCCCAATTTCAAGTTTCCCAGCTATAACTGAATCACACATAAGTCATAAAGTCATCATAGTTATATAGTCATTTTACTAGGACATATTTCATACTAGAAAGAAAATGGACTTACTTGGTCATCCCTGAATTATCTTCAACTCTAAGATCTCTCATTCACGGTATTGTTATGTACAAAGTGTTCAAACTATATAATAAGATACAGCTGTATTTGGAACTACCATACAGTGTGACTATAGTGAAACACTGTGTTGAATAAAAATAGGTTTCTGGCCCATAATTGTATCAATGTGGACATTTGATGTTCAACACATGTCAAATGTAGGCTGAAATTACTCTAAAATAATTCAGTAGCCCTCATCAAGGAAAACTTGGTTGCCTTGTTCAAGCAGAAAAGATAAGCATCTATTTTAATCTTTATTAGTCTGAAATTTGGGGCACTTGATGTTTGACTGTATTTCAAGACATTACTTTCCCAAATCTTACTTTTAGCATAGGTTTTGGAAAGGAAATGGAAAATATAGAATTCCTTCTTTTATATTTTTTGTTCACCTATATCTCTGGCAACATACAGACAATACTATTTCTTTATTGATAACTGATTTATAACACTGAATAAGTTTAAGGTATACAACTTTATATTTCAACATCTGCATATACTATATTAGCATTACCATCAAAATCTAGTTTCCACCCACTCTACTTCTCCCTTCCCTTCATTTTGTTGTCGGAATGTAAGGTTTTAATTTTGATGTTTGTTATGTTTATACTCTATTTTATCTTCACTTCTGTAAGTGAACTCATATAGTATTTGCCTTTTTCCATCTGACTTATTTCAATTAACATAATCCCCTCAGGCTTTACTGATGTTCTAACAAATGGCAAAATTGCATCTTTTTTTAATAAATAAGTATTCTGTATATATGCCATATCTTTACATCTTCTTTATCCATTCATCCAACTTGGGTTGTTTCCATATTTTAACTACTGTGAATAATCTGCAATGAACACAGACAACCAATAAACACATGAAAAACTGTTCATCACCACTGACATTAAGAAATGCAAATCAAAACCATAATGAGATATCATGTCACCTGTTTAGCACAGTTATTATCAATAGGACAAGAAACAACAAGTGTTGGAGAGGATGTGGAGAAAAGGGAATTCTCATGCACTATTAGTGGGAATGTAAATGGGTGTGGTCACTATGGAAAACAATGGAGAATCCTAAAAAAATTAAGAATAGAAATACCATATGATATGTCTACTTCACTTCCTATATTTAGCTGAAGAATCATAAAAAAAATACTAATTCAAAGAGACAGGTGATACTATTACTGCTTCTAAAAAAAAGCAAACAGACTGTAATGTTCTATACAGGAAATAATTATTCTCAAAATATTATCAGATTATGACCTAAAATACTTTATTGTTTTTGGTAACAACAGTTCATAATTTAAGATTAAATTAGAAAACAATTCAGATTATAGGCCTTCCTGGTGGCCTTGGGGTTAAATTAAGTCTCTGTCCTATCACTGCAGAGGTCTGAGTTCAATCCCTGGCCAGGGAGCTAATCCACATGACACAGCAGACCTCTCCTGTATTGCCTGCTGCTTCCGTCAGCAATGTATTTCAATAAATCTTCCTGTTCTGCCCCTGCTCTGTCTGTGGTGAATCCTTTCATGCACTGCACCTCTATTCTACACCCTAGTTCTTCTACGCAAAAAAAAAAAAAAAAAAAAATCAAATTAATGAGGTGAAAGAGCAAGAATTGTTATATAATGTGTAATATTTAAATATTACAACTACAAAGGTGTTGAAAACTATTACACATACTTTGAAATGAAATACTAAGTTTTCAAGGATTGCTGTCTTGTCAGTGCTTGACATAAGGGTCAGTACTATGCATAACTGGTTCTTCACTATTTCTTTATTAGTTATTATTATTATTAATCACACATTAGTTATTATTATTATTAATTATAATTAAGTGACTACTATATATGAATCTTGGATTAAGATATTCATTTCTGCAAGCAAAAATGACCATGAAGAGTAGGCACATACACATGATGAGAAGATACAAATTTGGCATATAGAATTCTGCTTGTGAAATAGTAAGAAAGTAATCATGTCAGTGATTATTTTTTTATGTGTGAAAGCACAGACTTTGCTTTGGGGGTTTACATATATATGCATACACATGCGCACATCAATAACAGTTGTAGCTGAGGCATGTTCTCATAAACTGACTAAGAATCACTCTTTAAAGCAAGTATAAAATGGATCCTAATTCACATTTATCCTTTTTTCATTTGACAGTATTATGACAGATAGGTAGCTTTCTGGGATCAAATGTTAGAAAAGAGTAAAGAGAATAGAATATTATTTACTAACTGATTTACCAACATACATCCTTTAATTTTTCTTTTCAGTGATTTTTCCTTATCAGAAAAGGTTATGACACTAATCAGCATTTGTTAAGCAATAAGTAATTTATTTTCCTATTTATTTAAAAGTAAAGACATATATTAGCCAACAAGGCTTGTGCTATTAGCTGCATCCAATTTTTGTCATCACAGAAAGTGAAAATTATTTTCACTAATATTTGAACTCATTAGTCACAATAGGTTTTTCTTCTCTATCCAATAAGTTTTATGCGAGAACAGATGTAATTTGTATAAATTACCTCTCCCCCATTAGTAATCTCAGAGTAGTCTAAAAATCCACAAATTCAGATTAGGAAGCACCAGCTTACAGTTTGTAGACAGAACAAGGACTAATTTAGAAATGGCAAGACTTCATGTATATACTTTACACAGGGTACTGTAATATTGACATTTCCACATCCTAAAATCTTTTAGACACAGGATATTATGAGGAAATGGAATACATATACAACACATATTCAGAGATGACATCATATCAATCATTAAATTTTATAAATCAATGACATGTTCACTCCACTTTTCATATACAAATGCTTATATTGATAACAGAATGCTATTTCAGTTTATTAAAGCATATTTAAAACTAAGTTCTGAGTAAAAACTATAATCTAACAACATCTTATAAAAATATCCCTTCCTACTGTAGCCATGAGATTTATGAACAAGAAATATGTTTTAGGCGTGCATTACTATTTACATGTATTCAGTATCTTTCAAGTAAACAGCAGAATACATTGCATGTGATCAAGGAGGTTATGTTCTTTATGAAAACTTCTATTTCAGCCTACAGTTTCCTTTTACCAATATCATCAGAGTATAGGTGCCAATGGAATGACCTTGCTCTCTAATGAATTCTTCTAACATTCTTCATAGTACAAACTGCATTTTGAACCAAGGATTGAAAACTGAATTTTCCTAGATAAAGCACAAGTAGGAAATATTATTTATGGTTTTTCCAGCATAGATTTCATTACAATGAAGGGTGTATGGGATAATAAAAAGAATGGGAGCTAAAGCGTAGTATTCTATAACTCTAAGTTTTCTGGTATTGTGAGTAACACAATGTCAGCCCATCCCAATATCTCAATGACCTTGAGAAAAAAACTTAAATACTCTGTGCCTTTGTTTATTTAACTTCATAATGACAAGGTGGATGAATTGATCTTTTAGTATACTTCCAGATCTAACATTCTTTGCTAGCCTGCCATTTTCACAGTACAAACAATAACTTTTATTTTCCCATCTGTTTTTGCAGGAGGTAGCAAAACATTTCCTTTCTAAAGAATATGTTGCCACTTAAGTCAGAGAAAGATATGGTTCATCATCATCGAGGAAATAAACACCACACAAGAATATTTCTGCCGAGTGAATCAGGTAACACTCCACTGAAAAAAAAATAATAACTGTTAGTGTGCTATATTCCAGTTTAAATAAGTATCTGTGTTTGCAATGATATGACTAGTCCAACTTGGATACAAGTCCAAATTGTATCCAACAACTTCCAAATGCCTTAACCACAAAATTACCTATAATTAATGGGTTTTATAGAATCACTCTTATGAATGCAAATCTAGTCCTGATTCATCCGGTGTCTCACAAGTCACAGGAAGCTACAGGGGCGCAAACTGAGATTTCACTTTCTATGCTAGGTCCTGACTCCAACTATTAGATGAAAGTTGTCTTTTCTTTCTACACACAGTTGACATACTGGATAAAAGAAATGCTCTTTGACAGCACAGACTTTGTCTGTGCTCACTTCAGCTATGTAAATACAGAGATGCTGTAAGGTCAGAAACAAAGCCCCAATCTATCATTCTTTTAGCTCCTCAAGCAGATATTTATAGCTCCCTGGATGGGAGCTATTTCAGATTTCTTTTTGAGACTCCCACTCTCCTAAGAGTATGTGCACATGATCCAAACTGGGAAGTGCTACAGAAAGTACCACTGAAGGAGGTATTTCAAAAATATTTCAGGGAGAATTTACAAAGTTATTAAAATCATCTTTCTCAATGATTGCTGTGATGTTTGCATCCTTTTCCCTCAAGCTGTAAAGAAAATGTAAATGGGAAAGCATTCTTTATACTCTGGCATGGCAAGGAACTGGCAGTCAGTACAGAAGAATAATGAATTAAAGACACGCTCTATAGCTCTATAGCAAGGGTATTTACTGGAGCTTTGGCAGTACAAGAATTTGATTTGCTTTTTGAGAGCAAACAAAGCTAGTTAAAAGTTTTCTTTTTTGTCTCTTTTTATGATACAGGATCAAATGATTTCATCAAAATGATGAATTTTGAGCATATGGCATAAATGCTATTTTTTTCAAGGATGTAATTCACTTACAAGTATCAGTCTTATTAAGAAAAATAAGCTTTACCACACCCCTCCCATGTCAAGCTTTGATATTTTAATAAAATAACCAGATAGATGTTATGCTAAAAAATACTATAACCACACTTTGCTTGATAAAGTTCATATAAGCTAAACAGTGTGGGTACTGCTGTGGGGGTCATAGAAATTTAATGGACGTGAAACTTTTAAATTAAGCTGCTATGAACATAAATGATTAACCATTTTAAAATAAGCATCTAAGAAATTCAGCAGATGCTATAAACAATAACATCATCAGTATCAATAATAGGTTTTTATTGGTCCAGATACTGAATTGCAGATATCTTTAGCTGATTTTTAATTCATCTTTCAAAGTCTTAATGACCTTTAAAATTACTTACTGTTACAAAACAAAGAGGGGATGGGTGAAATTGCCAACAATGGTAAAAATACATACTAGAAGAAATCAGAAACGAAAGTATGTTCCATTGAGATAAATCCTATCAGGGCTGGGCTTATGTTCCCCAAGGCTTCAGAGAGAACTTAACAAAATGAATTAGCTTAACAAAATCACAGGAACTGCATCCTAGATTGAAATCAAGCACTTGTCTAATTTAATTTCATACTTGTCCTTTTTACCCTCAGGCAAAGAAGCAACTATTTTCTTACTAAATAGTGGAAAGCCTGAGGCTACCAGGCAAATTTTGGCTCAGACACACACCCCTATTGACTCTGCCAGCAACAGTCTGACTTTCTACATTTAATTTCTTGTCATTCTCACCCCAACACAAAATCATACCTGTGTCACTGAAGAGTCTGGTATTATTTTATTGAAATTCTCATTTCTGGGGCCTCCCTGGTGGTGCAGTGGTTGCGTGCTGCACTGTGGAGCTGTCGGTCATCACGCAATGCTATGCTAGTTCGACACCCAGCAGGGGAGAATCCCACATGGTGCAGCAGACCTCTCCTGCCTTGCCCGCTGCTCCCCTCAGCAGTGTATTTCTGCTCTGCCTGTTCTGCTCTCCACTCTGTCTCTAGTGAACCCTCTCGCCGCCCCATGCCTCAGGCCTATACCTCAGCTTGTATGCATAAATAAATAAATCTTAAAAAAAAAAAAAGAATTTCTCATTTCCGAAAAATGAGCTAATGTCAAACCCATGAGATAAGGTCAAAACATAACATATGTGTGCATATTTATACATATATGTTTACATATATAATTATATATCTATATTTCTGTTGATTTTATTTTTATTACAAAATTCTTTTCACAGAAAAATAACTTAAAAAATATTAACCAAAGACCTGATAGTTACCAAAACCCACCATGAAATTTTATCATAATTCCTTTTAAGAGAGAATCTTTATTTTTAAAGTTTACACAGTCACTGATACAGCCTTTTCTTCTTAGATTCTTCTATATTTATCATAGTTGTAACAGCCTTACTTATAATGGCATCTATGTGAATTAATAATATTTTATGACTTAAGAGGGCTTTAATTATATTAAAAATGTTATACTAGTTTATGTAACCTTTCCAAAGCTACTCAATATGATGTTTTTAGTAGTACTTCATTGAAAGTAACAATGAATTATTTTATATTGTACTAATATTAATTACTAAGTATAAGTATAGACATGCGATGCATGTCCAGGTTTAAAAACATATCCAAGGACAATCTATTCAATAAATGGTGCTGGGAAAACTGGAGAGCCACATGCAAAAAAATAAAAAAAAAAAAGAAATGAAGCCAGACTATTGCCTCACACCCTGCACAAAAACCAACTCAAAATGGATAAAAGACCTAGACATAAGACCTGAAACCATAAAATTTATAGAAGAAAACATGGGCAAAACTCTACACGACATACATTTCAGCAAAATCTTTAACAACACATCCCCCAAAGCGAAGGAAGTGAAGGACAAGATAAACAGGTGGGATTATATCAAAATAAATAGCTTCTATACAGCAAAAGAGAGATTAACCAAAACAAACAGACACCCTACCAACTGGGAAAAGATCTTTGCACACAATACATCCGATAAAGGACTGATAACAAATATTTACAAGGAACTCACACAACTCAACAAAAACAAAGCTGACAATCCAGTCAAAAAATGGGCAGAAGAGCTAAAAAGGCACTTTTCCCAAGAAGGAAAGCAAATGGCCAACAGATACATGAAAAAATGCTCAACATCACTTATAATCAAGGAAATGCAAATCAAAACCACTATGAGATACCACCTCACACCTGTGAGAATGGCACACATTAAAAATACAGGCAACAACAAATGCTGGAAAGGATGTGCAGAAAAAGGAACTCTTCTACACTGATGGTGGGAATGTGAACTGGTCCAACCACTATGGAAAGCTGTATGGCGATTCCTCAAACTACTAAACATGGAGCTTCCATATGACCCAGCAATACCACTTTTGGGAATCTACCCAAATGACACAAAAACACTAATCCAAAAGGATACATGCACCCGTATGTTCATTGCGGCACTATTCACAATAGCAAAGGTATGGAAACAACCCAGATGTCCAAAAATAGATGACTGGATCAAGAAGATGTGGCATATATACACAATGGAATACTATTCAGCATTCAAAGAAGATAAACACATGCAATTTGCAGCAACATGGATGGAATTAGAAGGGATCATACTCAGCAAAACGAGCCAGAAAGAAAGAGAAAAATATCTAATGGTTTCACTTATAACAAGACTATAGGGAAACCAAATAGGAGAGACACTTGGGGGGGTGGGGGGAGGAGGAGGATAAGGGCACAAAATGGAGTAGAAAAGAACACAAGGGACCATGGAGATGGATCACGGGTGAATTGGTGGGTTACCCAAGGGGAATACAAAATGTAAAAGACATAAATAACAATAAAAATATATATTAGAAAAAAAATAAAAATAAAAAAATCATATCCACAACTAGATATGTGGAAATATCTCATTTTAAAATTTGAATTTCTTCAGTTATTCATTAAATTAACCAGTATGTCTCAGAGTTGTTTGGCCATTTATATTCACTTTTTACTAATTATTTATAATTTCGCATTTAAGTAGAATTAAGTTGTCAATTACGTTCTGTTTTATAAAACATTCTACCTTTCAAGGCTATCAGTGTTTCTGGTAAATATGCTCTTAATGTCTAGTTTGGTTTTTAATTTTGTTCAACAACATCTCCTGTTACTGAATATGCATTCCTAAACTTCCCAAATCACACAAAAAAAGGAAGAAAATAAGAAAAGGCTTTCATTCTTGGGTTCACAAAACAGTGACTTGTGGGCCTCCCCGGTGGCGCAGCGGTTGAGCGCTGCGCTGTGGAGCTGTCGGCAGCGGCGACACGAGTTCAACGCCCGGCCGGGGAGAATCCCACATGGCCCTGCAGACCTCTCCTGCCTTGCCGCTGCTCCCTTCAGCAGTGTATGTATTTCTTTTTTTTTTTTTTAAAGATTTATCTATTCATAC
>PVIJ01006004.1:0-96957 GCA_004024925.1 Scalopus aquaticus | reverse complement strand
TTTTTTTGTTCTTGTTTTTTAATTTATATCCTTTACATTACTGTGTATTCCCCATAGGTTCCCCACCACCAATTCACCTGTGAACCATCACCACAGTCCCTTGTGCTCTCTTCTCCCCTGTTTTGGTCCCTCTTCCTCCCCCACCTTGTAGAATGTCTCTTATTTATGTTTGCCTGCTAGGTGGCAGAGGCCTGTGCTCACCCTCTCTGTGCTCCTGGATTCTCCCTGTCACCCAGCATAAGGTGAGTGCTCCCCTAAATCATCACTTTCTTCCATGTGTGTCTGAGTTATACCACACAGGTAAGTGTGAACGCCTTAAACCTAGGTATAGTTTCCCAGCCAATTATACAGCTGACCTCTAAGTTGCGAAATAGACACTCCAGCCCCCAGCCAGAAGCCCCTGGGCCTCTCCCCACACATCATCCCTCCTACCCAGGAGCCCACTAATCTGATCTTTCCTGCCTCCACCCTCTCTGGTCCCTCCCCCTCCTCCTTCTGGCCTCCCTCCCCTAAAGCCCCAATTTCCTCCCTCTCCTCACTCCTCCAGGAGCCTCCCCACTTCCTTGCCCCGGACCCTGGGGGTCTCTCCTGCCCCTCTTCCAGCCCACCCTAGGGATACAGTTTAGAGTCGATTCCCTGGAGGAGGCGGCTCCATCTCTGGAACTGATCGGGTTTAGGAAAGAGGTGGGGGTTGGGTAAGTTACTCCACACGGTGTAGTAGGAAACCTGCACGCACGTATTGTTTATGGCCTGTCTGCTCCGCGTTAACTTTCCTGCCCAAGCACGTGTCTGCAGGCGTGCAGGGAGCTAGTGCTGCCTAAGAACAGCCTCAGCAGGCAGGGACACAGCTGAGGCCAGGTGTCCAGGGGAGCAATTAAGGAGCTCCGGGGGCGGCACATGCATGACCGGCTCCCCGCGGCAGCGAAGGCCGCTCACTGCTGAGCTGTCTGTGTTCAACTCGCTATAAAAAGCCCGCTGGAAATGAAACGTGAAGGCGGTTTCTTCAGGCTGTTAACTCCCCCCATCTTTCAGACTGCCGACTGTCTGATTAAAGTGCTCCTGAAGATTCAATTCTTGTGTCTACTCTATTGGCACGGGTGGTGACAAGTGGCCTGAGCTCTGGTCTTCAAAGTCAGCAGCAGGAACACGTGACAGGGCCTCTGGAGCAAGGTCTCATCCCAAGAGCCTGAGGAGACCTGGTATGTTTGTGGGGCCCACCCTGGCGCTGGTATCCAGCTGTTATGGCCTGGGGATCTAGAACCAAAGTCTGTGGTTATTAACGGAGGGAGAACACCACGTCAGTGTGTATTTAGCGAAACAATTCAGACACTGAACCTGACTCTTCATGGGGCCTCCCCCTTGGGTGCACAGTTCTGTGGCTCTAGGAGGCTAAGGGGTTCTGTGTCTGCTGTGTTCAACCTTGTGGCCACACGGGGGCGCTGCGGCGCTTTCCTATTCTGCGCAGCCAGGGCAGAGGCTGGGCTGTGTGTGACTCAGGCTGAGATGGGGAGCTGGGGCTGAGCATCAGTGGGGAGGAGGGGGTGAAGGTGCCCTGTGAGCAGCCCTGGCACCAGGCTGGGGTGGGACGGGAGTGGAGGAGAGGAGAGGAGGCTCTCTGTCTGGTTTTCCGTGAATTATAAATTATCCTGAAATATCTTCTATCCCCCAGCCTCCCCTCCTGTCCCTTGAAACTGCAAAGCAGATAATTTTCCCTTCTATTCCATGTTCCTTTCCTCAGGACTATTTTTATTGTTTTTTTTTAACTGAAGTAACACTGATTTACAGTACTGTGTATGATTTAGAGGAATAATTTCACATCTCTTTGGATCTATGTTACCACACACCCCTCCACCATAGCGCCCAGAGTCCTTCACCAGAGTCCACTGTGTCCCCTCCTCACTCTGCTCTCACTTGTCCTCCCCTTCTAGTAGCCTCATTTCTGCAGTCTTATGTCCAGGGTTTTTTTTTTTTTTAAATATCCCCCTTGTTTGTTTCTCAATAATCAGCATGTGAGTGAATTCATCTGACACATGTCTTTTTTCTTGCGACTTATGTCACTTACCTTAATCCCGTCCAGTTCCACCCATGATGTTGCATATGGAAAGATTTTATCTCTTTTTATAGTGAGTAATAGTCCATTGTGTATATGTCCAACATCTTCTTAATCCACGCCTCTATTGTTGGGCATTTAGGCTGTTTCCAAAACCCAGCTACCGTACAGAGGGCTGCAGGGAGCACAGGATGTGTGTATCTTTTCAAGTTGGTGTTTTTCCGTTCTCTGTCTAAATAGCTAAGGGTGGAATTGCTGGATAATATGCTCTATCATTTTTAATGTTTCTAGAAACCTCAACATTAACTTCCTCAGGTGTTGGTCAGTCTACATTCCTGAGGGTTATTTTTCTAAATAAACATTATTATTTTAGCATAGTTTATGGAAAATCTGTAAAATTTACAGAGTTCCTGTAACTCCCACACTCATGTTCCCTATTGTAAACATCTAATGTCACCATCATGATGAATAGGACCTGGGGGCCTGGGGACTCCTGAGGACTCTCTCATTCTTGTCTGGAGTTGGTTGGGGTCCATGGGGTCTCCTAGGTGACTGAGGTCTACTGAATTTCCGACTTTGCCTAGCCTCACTTCCCAGAGCCAGCTTCGGTCTGTTGCTTCAGCATCCTGTTCTTGTGTCGGTGTTTTGAACATTCCATTTTTAATTGGGTTGGGGGCGCCCTGACCCCCATGGATTGTTTCTCATTTAATTTGAGCAGGGAAAGGGATCTATGTTATAATTTGTTTCTATGTTACCAGTATGGAGAGCTGTGGGGTCCTGGACAGGGAAGATCAAGAAAGCAGGGGAGCCTCTCCTCAAGCCTGAGAGAAAGACTCTGGAGACAAAGTAAACTCAGAGCCTAATGGCATAGAGCACATATAAATCACTTATGCTCTTGATGCAATTCAAAGTATTATATCCCAAATCCACCTATCTATGGACAATTAATCTTTGACAAAGGTGCAAAGAATATGCAATGGAACAAGGTCAGTCGGTTCAATAAATGGTGCTGGGAAAACTGGACAGCTACATGCAGAAAAATGAAGCTAGACTACTACCTCACACCATGCACAAAAACTAACTCAAAATGGATAAAGGACCTGAATATAATACCCAAAACCATAAAATATATGGAAGAAAACATAGGTAAAACACTACACAACATACACCTCAGTAAAATCTTTAAAGACACATCCCCCAAAGTGAAGATAGTGAAGGAAAAGATAAACAGCTGGGATTAAATCAAACTAAAAAGCTTCTGTACAGCAAAAGAGACTTTAAACAAAACAAAGAGACACCCAACTGATTGGGAGAAAAATTTTGCACGCAATATAACTGATAAGAGACTGATCACAAAAATCTACAAAGAGCTCACATGACTCAACAAAAACAAAATCAACAATCCAGTCAAAAATTGGGCAGAAGAGCTAAAGATACACTTCTCCAAAGAGGAAATGCAAATGGCCAATAGGTATATGAAAAAATGTTCAACATCACTTATAATCAGGGAAATGCAAAGCAAAACCACTATGAGATACCACCTTACACTAGTGAGAATGGCACACATTAAAAAACATGCAACAACAAATGCTGGCGAGGATGTGGAGAAAAAGGAACTCTTCTACACTGCTGGTGGGAATGCAAACTGGTCCAACCACTGTGGAAAGCCATATGGCAGTTCCTCAAACTGCTAAGAATGGAGCTCCCATATGACCCAGTAATACCGCTTCTGTGAAACTGCCCAAAGGACACAAAAACATTAATTCAAAGGATACATGCACTCCTATGTTTATTGCAGCATTGTTTACAATAACTAAGATATGGAAACAACCCAGATGCCCCAAAATAGATGATTGGATCAAGAAGATGTGGTACATATACACGATAGAATACTATTAGCAATCAAAAAAGATAAACACATGCAATTTGCAGCAACATGGATGGAACTAGAAGGGATCATGCTAAGCAAAATAAGTCAGAAAGAAAGAGAAAAATATTGAATGGTTTCACTTATAGCAGGAATATAGGGGAACCAAATGAGAGAGAGACATTTAGTGAGGGAGGGGAAGGATAAGGGCTCAAAATGGGGGTGAAAAGAGCACAAGGGACTATGGTGACATTTCATTGGTGAATTGGTGGTGGGTAACCTACGGGGAATACACAATAATGTAAAAGACATAAACAATAAAAATTTAAAAATTTTTTAAAAACAACAAAGTATTATATCCCCAAAAAATTAGTTTTTATGCTGTGCACTAGACTTTTTTTTTTAAAGGATTGAATGACAAAAACTATCATAATATAGATTTGGTGGGGCCTCCCTGGTGGCGCAGGGGTTAAAGTCTCAGAGCTAATCAAGCTATAGCCAGCCATTGTGGTGCAGCAGACCTCTCCTATCTTACCCGATGCTCCCCTCAGCAGTGTATCTCAGTAGATCTGCCTGTTCTGCTCTCCACTCTTACCCCACTCCCCTACCTCTGGCCTACACCCCAGTTCTTGTATCCATAAAGTGTGTCTTGTATGCATTAATAAATAATAAATCTTTAAAAATATATTAAAAATGTAAAAGATTCACTCTCCTCATTACCTTGATTCTTTTATTTAAAGGTATTTATTTTTTTAAATGATTTTTTTAATCTACGCATAAAAGAACTGGGGTGTAGGCCAGAGGGGGGATCTGAAGGGGGTGAAAGAATTCACCAGAGACAGAGTGGGGAGCAGAACAGGCCGATCTACTGAAGTACACTGCTGAGGGGAGCAGCGGTGAGACAGGAGAGGTCTGCTGCGCTGCAGTGGCAGGCCATAGCTTGATTAGCTCCTGCCCTGGTTATTTTCAATAACAGTTATTTTTCTTAAGAACACTTCCTCTTGGGTCTCCAGCTGTGCCATGAGCTCAATGCCAGGCCTGGGTATATTCCCACATGGAGCAGCAGACTTCTCCTGCCTCATCCCCTGCTCCCCTCAGCAGTATATTTCAACTGATCTGCCTGTTCTGCTCCCCACTCTGTCTCTGGTGAACCCTCTCACTGCCCCACACCTCTGGCCTGCACCCCAGCTTGCATGCATAAATAAGTAAATCTTTTTATTTTTTAAAGAATACTTCCTGTTAACATGCACTGGCTTATTAATGTTATTCTAAATGAAATAGTAACATCTTTAAAAACTGTTTATTCCCAGTGTGATAAAAATTGAGAACTATAACTTCATAAACAAAATTATAGCTGGGATTCTGGCTAGTTTATAAGACTATACACAAATTCTGAAAGGAAAATATTTGAGAATCATGGACCTAGTCCCTGGGCCTGTCTCAGGGAGACAGTGTGACAAAGGTGTTTTTGTGCAGGAGAGGAGTGGTCTGGGCAAAGACCCAGGTCCCCGGGTGTGGTTCTTATTTCAGTCCCCAGAGTGGTTAAAGTTTAGGATTCGCCCTTCCCCCTCAGTTTCACATCTGACTCTCACCTGGGTCTATTCCCCCAGGCTAGGTATTCCTTATTCCTCCTCCGCTCTCACTCCCCTTGTCCTGCAGGGTTTCCGAAGTCGATCAGCATCATCGCGGCTCCAGGTACAGTTTCAAAGTAGGGACAGGATTCAGATTCTCCGGAGACCTGCCAGATGTGGATTTTGAAGTTCCCATCCCTTCTAAGGCTGCTGCTGCTGCTGCTGCTTTCAGGAACCCTGGCCCTAGCCAAGAACTGGGCCGGTGAGTGCGGGGTCTAGGGGAAAATGGCTACTGAGTAGACCGGGGCCAGGGGACCCCAGGCTGGGGCGCAGGCCCCCTAGAAAGGCGCGATCTGCCATAGTTGGCCCTACTGACTTTCCTCTCTCCAAACCAGTCCTGGCTCCCAGCCTCCCTCCATCTTCTTGTGCCCTGAGTCCTGGCGCTACTCCCTTTGTCCCTTGTCAATCTCACTAGACCTTTGGCTGCCTCCTATGTTATCCGCATTAGAAAAGAATTCAGGCACCGCCGCAGGAAGGGTGGTCAGCCCGGGTCTCTCCCCAGGCCCCCACTCCCTGAGGTTTTTCTTCACCGCGATGTCCCGGCCCGGCCTCGGGGAGCCCCGCTTCATCGCCGTGGGCTACGTGGACGACACGCAGTTCGGGCGGTTCGACAGCGACTCTCCGGGTCAGAGTGTGGAGCCGCGGGCGCCCTGGGCGGAGCGGGTGGGGCAGGAGGATCGGGACGAGGAGACACGGAACCTAAGGGCCAACTCACAAAGGTTCAGAGCGCTCCTGAGGGACCTGCGCGGCTACTACAACCAGAGCGAGGACGGTGAGCTACTAGGGCCCCGGGGCAGGTCACACCCCCATCCCCACTTGGGGTTGCCCTGAGTCTTCAGGTCCAAGGGACACCCCAAGGCTGTGGGGCCCATGTAGACCCTCAACCCCGGAAGAAACCCCGGGACTGTTTTCCGCGCGGTTTCATTTTCAGTTTAAGTTCACTCAGGATGCGAGGTCCGGGTGAGCGCGATGCTGACTAAGGGCGGGCACAGGGTCTCACACCTTCCAGAGGATGTCTGGCTGCGTGTCGGGGACCGATGGGCGCCTCCTCCGCGGGTACCGTCAGTACGCCTACAATGGCGCCGATTACATCTCCCTGAACGAGGACCTGCTCTCCTGGACCGCGGCGGACACGGCGGCTCAGTTTACCCGGAGCAAATGGGAAGCGAGCGGTGAAGCTGAGCGCTTCAGGCACTTTGTAGAGGGCAGGTGCTTGATGTGGCTCCGCAGATTCCTGGAGTTCGGGAAGGAGACGCTGCAGCGCACAGGTAAGAGGGGCCTAGAAGACTCCTGATCTCCCCTCTGACGGGTACCCCACAGGGAAAGTGGGACAGTGGTCAGAATAGCGCTCACTTTCTGGTGGAGAGGGAGGAGTCCCCCCGGTTTCATTTTCGGTACTAGAGAAAGACTAGCCAACAGGCCCTACTTCAACTTAAGGGCAGCTAAGGAATCCAGTCTCTCCCGAGATGGAGAGGAGACCATCCTTCACAGGACCCATTCCAGTTTGGGAACAATTAGTTTCTTTGTCAACGTTTTGCTTTTGGTATAAGAATGTGTTTGGAGATATGATTCCTTATTCACCCTCCCCCCAGATCAGGAGCAAAAGTCTGTTCTCCTCCTTAGAGACCTGCATCTTCCTACCCCAGGCTCTCACCTGGATTCTAAAACTTTCTAATGAATAAACGATTATCTTACATTCCCCAGCCTAGGCTGGTTTTGGTTTCTCTGTTTCCTTCTTCCACACTCATTGTCCTGTTCATTCTGAGGATGGTCAGTGAGGCTGCTTCAGTGTTTGTGGAAGAAACCCAAAGTGTGATATTTCTGATTCTTTCCCTCTCAGATCCCCCAAAGACACACATGACCCACCACCCCACCTCTGATGGGAAGGTCACCCTGAGGTGCTGGGCCCTGAACTTCTACCCTGCGGAGATCACCCTGACCTGGCAGCGAGATGGGGAGGACCTGACCCAGGACACGGAGCTGGTGGAGACCAGGCCTGCGGGGGACGGAACCTTCCAGAAGTGGGCGGCTGTGGTGGTGCCTTCTGGAGAGGAGCAGAGATACACGTGCCATGTGCAGCATGAGGGGCTGCTGGAGCCCCGATTCCTGAGTTGGGGTGAGGAGGGAACCTGGGCACACAGCCTCTGCTCAGGGGGATCAGGAGCCCTTCTAGAGACCTTCAGAGAGTCAAGATGGGGGCCTGGGGGTAAGGGTCTGTCCCTCCCTTCCCTTCTAGAGCCCCCTCCTCAGCCCCCCATCCCCACCGTGGGCCTCATTGCTGGCCTGGTTCTCCTTGGAGCTGTGCTCACTGGAGCTGCGGTGGCTGCAGCTGTGATGTGGGGGAAGAAGCGCTCAGGTAGGGAAGGGAGTGGGGGGAGCTTGTCCACTGGGGGCTTTTATGTCCCAAGGAAACTTGCCCTGTTTAGTGAGTGGAAATACTATATACATACATGTGTTGCCCATTCTGGAGCTGGTTGCTAATCCTCACTGTTTTGTAAAAACCCTTATGAAAATAAATTACCTATTGTTCACCTTGATAATTCTGGTGATGGGGCCCTGATTCCCGCAAATGTCAGAGGGGAAGGTCCCTGCTGAGAAAAGACACCAGAAGGTGGTTGGTGCATCTCCTCTCTCCTCTCTTTCCTTATATTTCCCAGTCCTGCCCTGGGTCCTCAGTCACAGAACTGGGAATTTCTGTTTCCCAGTACTAAGAGGTTCCTTCAGACTTCATGGCCTAACTCCTCCCTGGTCTCACATGATGTTTCTTCCCACAGGGGGACAAGGAGGAAGCTACACTCAGGCTGCAGGTAAGTGTGGATCAGGGGTTGGTACCTGAGCCCCTGGGGACAGTGTAGGTGGAGCCCATGGGGGAGTCACCCCCATCAGTCCCTCCTGTGGTCTCTTCTCTGGTGACTGACCAGGTTCTGTCTTGTCTCCCCCAGGCAGCGACAGTTCCCAGGGCTCTGCTGTGTCTCTCAGCCCCTAAAGGTGAGACCCTGGGACCTGCGGTGGGAGGGGCTGGGGCAGAGAGGACGGGACCAGGTGATGGGGAAGCTGTGAGCGGGGCGTTCTGAGATGCAGTGGACTTTTGAGAATAATAACACTTAAATTCTCTCACCTGAATTTCTTCAATTTTATTTTCTTTCACAGTGTGAGACAACAGGCTTGTGTGGGACTGAGTGTTATGGATTTTTTCTCTTCCCCAATTTGTGATCCCCTGGCTTAAACTAAAACGAGAAACCACTTCTCATCTCTGAGAATGACCCATGTCAAAAAGACCAGACATAGCAAGTGCTGGCCAGAGTATGGAGAAAAAAGAACAGTATTTACTGTTTTGGGGGATGTAGACTGATCCAGCCCTGAAAAGAGTATTGAGGTTTCGGAAAAGGTTAAAATTGCATTTTCTGGAGGACCCAGCAGTCCACTCCCAGGTGTCTGTGAGGAGTCCAGACATGCTGCTTTGCAGGGAATCCTGGGCTCCCTGGATCACTGTGGCACTATTTACAATAGTGATGCGTGGAAACTGCCTCAGTGCCCCAAACAGATGAGCAGATCAGGAGCACCGGCTGTGACGGGCTGTTCCGATGGGCTGTTTGCTCAGAACATAAAGGTTCGTCAGAGCAGAGAACACCTGGAGGCCACACAGGAGAGAGTGGAGAAGGCCGCGCTTGCCTCTTGGCTTTGGGTTTGAACCAGGAACTTAGAGACATGGAAGGAGACACTGGGAAGAGACGCATGGGGAGGCCGGCCTTTACTGTGACTTGTACTTTAATTTCGCTCCTTTTGTCCCACACTCCCTGACTCCTTTCATCCTGAGGTCACCCCTGAAGGGGCTTTGACTCATGGTCCCTTCCAGGCCGCAGTGGCCGCTTTGGGCCAAGGCTGTGTGGCTGGGTCTTTGCCCATGAGGGGACGGGTGACTCTGGGCATTTTATTCACAGTGTTCTTTCTTCTCTTTTCTCTCCATGCACATTCATTCTTTTAAAGTTCATTCACACTAAGAAAAAAATACAGGTTTGTTATGAAATCAAAGAAAACTGCAAAACTGGCCCCCAAAATATTGCATCTTTCTAGAGCAAACTGAAACAGCTGTTTTTCTCTCGCTCTCTCCAAAGTGTAAAACTTTTACTAAGTGTTTTGATTTCTCATGTCAAAATGTTTGTTTGCATAAATTCAGTAAAGTTTCCCCCCCTCTCTTTAATAGACGCTTAGAAATATGGGTTTTACCAAGGTTTTGTCTGGAATGTCCTGTTTTCAAAAACCAGATTGATCTCAGAGCCAGTAAGAAAACAATAACCTGGCACCTGTTTTGGGGGTACAAAGGGTCTGTCACGAGGGTAAAGAAGGTAACCCCTTGGCAGGCCCAGAAACCCCAGATGTCTTGGGAGCCTCGAGAGGGATTTCCCTGAAGACACAGGTGCCACAGGCCAGTCTGATGGTCAGACCTCGGCGTGGGCCTGGCCCCGACAGCCCGGCTTCCCAGAGCTCTCAGTCTGAGGGGCCTTGTAAGAAGTTCCAGCACAGCAGAGTTAAAGGTCTGCATGGTGATGTCTGTTCTTGCTGAATTCATGAAAACTGCAGTGCAGTGTCTGGGTGAGGCCAGGGGTGATGACAAGTTCTGGGGCTGAGCATCACGGACCCCAGGAGCACAGGCTGTGACGGCTGTTCTGATGGGCTGTTTGCTGTGACTCTGTGTAGCTCATTATAACAGCAGCTGGAGATGAGGTGGCAGAACTACGCCCCCATCCGTCAGATCAGTGGTCAGTGATCTGAAAAATGAAAGTGCTTATAGATTCAATCCCTGACTTTGTTTATTGGCTTTCTGAGCACTTGAAACAATTAAAACATTAGAGGTTTATGTCCACTAAAGAGAAAAGAAAATTATTAACCCATCAGGATTAGGACAATTTGTGTTTGAGAAGACAGAACAGAGAACAGTGAACAGTGTGTGTTGCCAAAGCAGGAACAGACCCTGGGAGCTGGGAGAGACAGTGAGGAGGGTGTGCCCCCTGCAGAGTGTCCTGTGTCCCACAGGTTGTCCAGAGGCACCTGCCCTGTGCTCTGTACCCCCCTCTTTTTCCTCTCCACATGGAACAAAAGGCAGCATTCAGGGGGATATGAGGTTTCTGGGTGTGTCCTCCTGGGGCCATTCTGAGTCCAAGTTCCCCTTCCTGCTCCCTTCCCCAACCTCCCCCCCACCAACTCCCAGTGTGGGTGGGCTGGGGGCTGGGCTGGGCTGAGAGCTGGGGGTGGGGCACATCCTGCAGTAGCAGCCCCTCCCCCCATGAAGTTTGCTGGTCCTCTACCCAGCAGGGGGTGGGTAACTTTGGGGGTTACTGGGAAACTGTTACCCTCTCTTCCTCTCCATGCACCTGCTCTACTGACAGGCTCTCACAGGGGAGTGTGCTTGTTCTTTAGGTGGCAGCAGAGAATGCAGGCTTGGGGGTCTGGGGGCCCCTCATTCTGCCTGCTAACAAACTGGAGGGTGTTTCTCTGACCAGGACTCACTTTTCCTTCTTTGTTTCCTCTGTGTCCCTCACCCCGAGGCAGAATCCCCCACAGAGTGAGAGGGGACCAGGATGAGCCCTCAGTGGGATCTGACCCGGCTCCTGCTGAGTTTGGGGCAGGACCTTGTCCTTGTCCCCAGGGTCAGGGCTGGCAGGGACTGACATTCAGGTGAACTGAGCAAGCAGACAGGGGCCTTTGGGGGACCCCGACTCCTTGAGGACAATGTCTTGTGTCCTGATGCTCCTCAGGGACACCTGCTCACACTGAGGGGGCAGGAGCACAAGCAGGCGCGGGCCTGTCCTTCATGGGGGCCTGGGTCTGGGCCTCTGTCAGGGGATCACTGGGTATGAGGATGGGGAGGGGGGCAGTTTGCACCCAGGCCCCGGTGCTGGGATGGAGGGGCCTGGTGCTCTGAGCAGACTGATTCCGTGGTAAAGGTCCATGGGTTAGGAAGGGGAGGAATGATGTTTTGGGATTTTTTTGTTGTTCTTGTTTTTTAATTTATATCCTTTACATTACTGTGTATTCCCCATAGGTTACCCACCACCAATTCACCTGTGAACCATCACCACAGTCCCTTGTGCTCTCTTCTCCCTGTTTTGGTCCCTCTTCCTCCCCCACCCTGTAGAATGTCTCTTATTTATGTTTGCCTGCTAGGTGGCAGAGGCCTGTGCTCCCCCTCTCTGTGCTCCTTGATTCTCCCTGTCACCCAGCATAAGGGGAGTGTTCCCCTAAATGGTCACTTTCTTCCATGTGTGTTTGAGTTATACCACACAGGTAAGCGTGGAGGTCGCCTTAAACTTAAGTATAGTTTCCCAGCCAATTATACAGCTGACCTCTAAGTTGTCATGCAGGTGAAAATAGACACTCCAGCCCCCAGCCAGAAGCCCCTGGGCCTCTCCCCACACATCATCCCTCCTACCCAGGAGCCCACTCATCTGACCCTTTCCTGCCTCCACCCTCTAGGGTCCCTCCCCCTCCTCCTTCTGGCCTCCCTCCCCTAAAGCAGCAATTTCCTCCCTCTCCTCACTCCTCCAGGAGCCTCCCCACTTCCTTGCCCAGGACCCTGGGGTTCTTTCCTGCCCCTCTTCCAGCCCAACCTAGGGATACAGTTTAGAGTCGATTCCCTGGAGGAGGCGGCTCCATCTCTGGAACTGATCGGGTTTAGGAAAGAGGTGGGGGTTGGGTAAGTTACTCCACACGGTATAGCAGGAAACCTGCACACACGTATTGTTTATGGCCTGTCTGCTCCGCGTTAACTTTCCTGCCCAAGCACGTGTCCGCAGGAGTGCAGGGAGCTAGAGCTGCCTAAGAACAGCCTCAGCAGGCAGGGACACAGCTGGGGCCAGGTGTCCAGGGGAGCAATTAAGGAGCTCCGGGGGCGGCACATGCATCCCGGGATCCCGGCGGCGAAGGCCGCTCACTGCTGAGCTGTCTGTGTTCAACTCACTATAAAAAGCCAGCTGGAAATGAAACGTGAAGGCGGTTTCTTCAGGCTGTTAACTCCCCCCATCTTTCAGACTGCCGACTGTCTGATTAAAGTGCTCCTGAAGATTCAATTCATTGGTGGTGACAAGTGGCCGGAGCTCTGGTCTTCAAAGTCAGCAGCAGGAGCAAGTGACAGGGCCTCTGGGGCAAGGTCTCATCAAGAGCCTGTGGAGACCTAGTATGTTTGTGGGACCCACCCTGGCGCTGGTGTCCAGCTGTTATGGCCTGGGGATCTAGAACCAAAGTCTGTGGTTATTAACGGAGAGGGACCACCATGACAGTGTGTATTTAGCGAAACAATTCAGACACTGAACCTGACTCTTTATGGGGCCTCCCCCTTGGGTGCACAGTTCTGTGGCTCTAGGAGGCTAAGGGATTCTGTGTCTGCTGTGTTCAACCCTGCGGCCACACGGGGGCGCTGCGGCGCTTTCCTAGCTGCGCAACCAGGGCAGAGGCTGGGCAGGTGTGTGACTCAGGCTGAGATGGGGCGCTGGGGCTGAGCATCAGTGGGGAGGAGGGGGTGAAGGTGCCCTGTGAGCAGCCCTGGCACCAGGCTGGGGTGGGACGGGAGTGGAGGAGAGGAGAGGAGGCTCTCTGTCTGGTTTTCCGTGAATTATAAATTATCCTGAAATATCTTCTATTCCCCAGCCTCTCTGTCCTGTCCCTTGAAATTGCAAAGCAGATAATTTCCCCTTCTATTCCATGTTCCTTTCCTCAGGGCTATTTTTAATGTTTTTTTAAACTGAAGTAACACTGATTTACAGTACTGTGTATGATTTAGTGGAATAATTTCACATCTCTTTGGATCTATGTTACCACACACCCCTCCACCACAGCACCCAGAGTCCTTCACCATAGTCCACTGTGTCCCCTCCTCACTCTGCTCTCACTTGCCCTCCCCTTCTAGTAACCTCATTTCTGCAGTCTTATGTCCAGGGTTTTGTTTTTTTTTAATATCCCCCTTTTTGGTATGTTTCTCAATATTCAGCATATGAGTGAATTCATCTGACACATGTCTTTTTTCTTGGGACTTATTTCACTTACCTTAATCCCATCCAGTTCCACCCATGATGTTGCATATGGAAAGATTTTATTTCTTTTTATAGTGAGTAATAGTCCATTGTGTATATGTCCAACATCTTCTTAATCCACGCCTCTATTGTTGGGCATTTAGGCGGTTTCCAAACCCCAGCTACCGTACAGAGGGCTGCAGGGAGCACAGGATGTGTGTATCTTTTCAAGTTGGTGTTTTCGCATTCTCTGGCTAAATAGCTAAGGGTGGAATTGCTGGATAATATGCTCTATCATTTTTAATGTTTCTAGAAACCTCAACATTATCTTCCTCGGGTGTTGGTCAGTCTACATTCTTGAGGATTATTTTTCTAAATAAAAATTATTATTTTAGCATAGTTTATAATTTATGGAAAATCTGTAAAATTAACACACTCACATTCCCTGTTGTAAACATCTAATGTCACCATCATGATCAATAGGGCCTGGGGGCCTGGGGACTCCTGGGTGCTCTCTCAGTTCTTGTCTGGAGTTGGTTGGGGTCCATGGGGTCTCCTAGGTGACTGAGGTCTACTGAATTTCCCACTTTGCCTAGCCTCTCTTCCCAGAGCCAGCTCGGTCTGTTGCTTCATCGTCCTGTCCTTGTGTCAGTGTTCTGAACATTCCATTTTTAATTGGGTTGGTGGGCACCCTGACCCCATGGATTGTTCCCCATTTAGTTTGAGCAGGGTCAGGGACAGAGACCACCCTGTCCAGTATGGAGAGCTGTGGGGTCCTGGACAGGGAGGCTCAAGAAAGCAGGGGAGCCTCTCCTCAAGCCTGAGAGAAAGACTCTGGAGACAAAGTAAACTCAGAGCCTAATGTCATAGAGCACATATAAATCACTTATGCTATTGACACAATCCAAAGTATTATATCCCAAATCCACCTATCTATGGACAATTAATCTTTGACAAAGGTGCAAAGAATAGGCAATGGAACAAGGTCAGTCGGTTCAATAAATGGTGCTGGGAAAATTGGACAGCTATATGCAGAAAAATGAAGCTAGACTACTACCTCACACCATGCACAAAAACTAACTCAAAATGGATAAAGGACCTGAATATAATACCCAAAACCATAAAATATATGGAAGAAAACATAGGCAAAACACTACACAACATACACCTTGGTAAAATCTTTAAAGACACATCCCCCAAAGCGAAGATAGTGAAGGAAAAGATAAACAGCTGGGATTAAATCAAACTAAAAAGCTTCTGTACAGCAAAAGAGTCCTTAAACAAAACAAAGAGACACCCAACTGATTGGGAGAAAAGTTTTGCACGCAATATAACTGATAAGAGACTGATCACAAAAATCTACAAAGAGCTCACATGACTCAACAAAAACAAAATCAACAATCCAGCCAAAAAATGGGCAGAAGAGCCAAAGATATATTTTTCCAAAGAGGAAATGCAAATGGCCAATAGGTATATGAAAAAATGTTCAACATCACTTATAATCAGGGAAATGCAAAGCAAAACCACTATGAGATACCACCTCACACTAGTGAGAATGGCACACATTAAAAAAACATGCAACAACAAATGCTGGCGAGGATGTGGAGAAAAAGGAACTCTTCTACACTGCTGGTGGGAATGCAAACTGGTCCAACCACTGTGGAAAGCCATATGGCAGTTCCTCAAACTGCTAAGAATGGAGCTCCCATATGACCCAGTAATACCACTTCTGTGAATCTGCCCAAAGGACACAAAAACATTAATTCAAAGGATACATGGACCTCTATGTTTATTGCAGCATTGCTTACAATAACTACAATATGGAAACAACCCAGATGCCCAAAAATAGATGATTGGATCAAGAAGATGTGGTACATATACACGATAGAATACTATTCAGCAATCAAAAGAGATAAATACATGCAATTTGCAGCAACATGGATGGAACTAGAAGGGATCATGCTAAGCAAAGTAAGTCAGAAAGAAAGAGAAAAATATTGAATGGTTTCACTTATAGCAGGAATATAGGGGAACCAAATGAGAGAGAGACATTTAGTGAGGGAGGGGAAGGATAAGGGCTCAAAACGGGGGTGAAAAGAGCACAAGGGACTATGGTGACTTCACGGGTGAATTGGTGGTGGATAACCTATGGGGAGTACACAATAATGTAAAAGACATAAACAATAAAAATTTAAAAAAATTTTAAAAAACAACAAAGTATTATATCCCAAGAAAATTACTTTGTATGATGCGCACTAGATTTTTTTTTTAAAGGATTGAATGACAAAAACTATCATAATATAGATTTGGTGGGGCCTCCCTGGTGGCGCAGGGGTTAAAGTCTCAGAGCTAATCAAGGTATAGCCAGCCATTGCGGTGCAGCAGACCTCTCCTATCTTACCCGATGCTCCCCTCTGCAGTGTATCTCAGTAGATCTGCCTGTTCTGCTGGCCACTCTTACCCCACCCCCCTACCTCTGGCCTACACCCCAGTTCTTGTATCCATAAAGAGTGTCTTATATGCATTAATAAATAATAAATCTTTAAAAATATATTAAAAATGTAAAAGATTCACTCTTCTCATTGCCCTGATTCTTTTATTTAAAAGTATTTATTTTTTAAAAAAGATTTTTTTGAATTATTTACACATACAAGAACTGGGGTGTAGGCCAGAGGGGGGATCTGAAGGGGGTAAGAGAATTCACCAGAGACAGAGTGGGGAGCAGAACAGGCCGATCTACTGAAGTACACTGCTAAGGGGAGCAGCGGTGAGACAGGAGAGGTCTGCTGCGCTGCAGTGGCAGGCCATAGCTTGATTAGCTCCTGCCCTGGTTATTTTCCATAACAGTTTTTTTCTTAAGTACATTTCCTCTTGGGTCTCCAGCTGTGCCATGAGTTCAATGCCAGGCCCGGGGATATTCCCACATGGAGCAGCAGACTTTTCCTGCCTCACCCCCTGCTCCCCTCAGCAGTATATTTCAATTGATCTGCCTGTTGTGCTCCCCTCTCTGTCTCTGGTGAACCCTCTCATCCCTCCGCACCTCTGGCCTGCACCCCAGTTCTCATATTCATAAATAAATAAAAATAAATCTTTAAATATGAATTTTATCACAAAAATGAATGCTAAGCTAATTTGAATTCTAGTTATTTAGTTGAATGATCAAGAGTTGAGAAATGAAATGTGCTCACATCTGCAACGGACATTGAAATTCATCAGAAAAATAGGATGGATGGAGAGATGTGGGACCTGGATTATTCTGTGCCTCAACTTTTCTTTTCCTTTGCCTTGACTATTCTGTGCCTTTCACCCAGAGTATGAACAGGAAAAGTTTGAGACCAGGAACCTCTCAGGGCAAAAGTCCTGGCATGAGGATCTCTACATGCTGAAAATAGCGTGTGCAGAAACAGCAATAGATGCTGTGCTCAGAGTCGCAGAGACACTGAGGGTCCCTTGACTCTCTACCTGGTTTCCCAGCCTTGGCTGGGGCCAGATGGCTCCGCATCCCCACTTGTGCACCCCGTTTGCCTGCTTGCTTTGATCTTTTCTATTTTCTGTTTGATTCTAAATACAAACGAGACTGCCCGTGGAGCTGGCTGCTCCTCTGGTGTGGTCCCTCCAGTCTTCTCAGTGCTCTGCACGTGGACTCTGAGTGATCTTATTTCATCCCGTGTCACACATTATAAAGAGACAGAGAGACAGATTGGCAGGGAGGTGTGTGTTAAAGCAAATGTGGTGAATGCCGGTGCTGGCACCAGGTGGTGTGCGCTCTCACAATTATTTCAACTCTTCCGTGTGCTTGAAAACGTTCATAAAATACCCCAGACAGAGCGGTGAATGTGGCCACACTCTGGGGGCAGCCAAGGCCTCCAGCCTGTCCTTCAAAGCCTCCGAGGGCTCCCATTTTTCTGAATCATGTGCTGGATGGATGAGCACAATGCAGCTGTCCCCTCACTAGCTTAGTTCCTTTGTGCTCATTCCTAGGCACCCCCAAGCCCACCCCCAGGGTCAGAATCTCCACGACATATCACACACACCAGCTCTTCTGCCCTCTTCACCCTGTGCAGACCCCTGTCCCACATCCTCAGTCCTGCCTCCCGGGGCCTGGGGTCTGATCACCTGGGCAGGGCTGAAGGCCTGGACTCCTCACCTCACCCTTGGCCTCTCTCTGTCCTTGCTCTCCTGTTGCTGATTTTCTCGTGTCCTTTTTTCTGTGTCCATCGTTTTATCACCCCTTTGCCCACTAGTGTCATTTTCCCACTAGAGGAGGGACGTAGAAAGTAACACCTGAGACCACGAACAGCTGAAGCAAATTTCTGTGCCCCCAGGGCCTCCCCACACCTGGACTTGACCTGGAGTCTGGGCTGGATTCCCCTCAGGCCTGGGCAGCCTGGCTCCCGGGTCTTCTGGCCTCCAAGCCTGTGTTGTCTCTTGAAGATCCCAAGGTCTGTCCTTCTCCAGCCTCTTCTCAAAGTCCCTGGTGGGGGTCCTGGTGTGGGGCGGCTCATCCTCTGTAAGGGGGACCCGGTAGGACACTCAACATGCACATTTTATCTGTGAATGCTCAGGAATTTTCTTGAAAAAAATTTTTTTTTGCCATTTCCACTTTTCACTCTGTTAGACACTTGTATTATTGACTTGTTGGAATCTTCTGATCGATAGACTCATATGGTTGTAGGTCTTCTCTCTCCTTGTCATTTCTCTGCCATTTCCATTATTTAGTGGGAGTAAGACTTTTATATTCCAGATTGTCTGCTGAATTATTATGATCAAATTTATAATTTCCAAGAGCTCTCTCTTATTCTGAGTATATACAATTTTATAAAATCTTTTTTTCTTATACTAATTTTGTTTATATTTTTTACATCTTTTCATATTATTGATTATAGTAGTAGGGATCTGTTAAGACTCCTGCTTCTCTACTTTTATAAGGTACAAACTTTTTCCTCCCAGCTCAGGTAGGATTGACAAGTGTCTTTGTCACCTTTACTAAGTGTCCATCTCTCATGACAGTGCAAGCGCCACATCTCCAGGGCCCTCTCTCTGCTCTTCATTGTATCTGCAGGGGAGCAACTTTGGGAGGCAGGGAGCCAGCCAGGGAGAAGGATTCTGGGAAATGAAGAGGAAAACACTTGGGAGATGCTCCCTGGATCAGTGAGAAAAGCATTTCTCAAAGTGTGATCTATAAAACCTGTGAAGTGACCCAGAACTTATCACACACCCCATGAGTTCAAAACTCTTTTCAAAACATCACTTAGACACCATTTGTCTTTTCACTATTTTGACATTTGCTGAGATAAAACTTAGTAAGAATGGTGATAATATAATAGTACCAACTGCAGTAACAGTTATTCTTCACCAGCACTCACCTGCAGAAACAAAAATTCAAGCCAGTTTCTTGATAAAGTCCTGGATAAAGCGTTAACAATTATCTTTGCTATTGTATCATCCTCAAAGTTCACTTAAAAAGATATATATGATGTGAAATATGGAAGCACACACAGAGCACTTTTGCTACATTACAAAGTACTGTGTCCCAAGGAAAATATTTGCATGAGATGAATTAGTCTCTCTATTTTGTTGGCAATGGCATCTTTATCTGAAGGGATGAATGACGAATTGGCAGACGCTTTCCTGAGAAGGAATGTCTGTTCCTTTAAGAAAATCATCTGACAACTTACAAGTGACAATAATTTTACCTTGACAAAATATAAGCTCTCAGAAAAAATAATGACAAATTGTGTCCCATAACTAACTTGACCACATCCAGCACTACTTCTACTTTTGGGATTTGTGGTAAAAAAAAATAAAGAGACATGAGTTTTTGATAATTTGATTCCAGCACAATGAACACTGAACATCTACATAACTTAGGGGGAAAATGTGATATAAAAAATCATACATAGCACAAGATCTGACCAATATGCAAGAGAGGCTTACAGAAAAATAACAGAATAGGAAATATTCAGTGCATTTATTTCAGGTTTCACTTTGCAAATAATCTTCAAGAAACTACCACCTGTATAGCTTTAATTTAAAATCAAAATAGAATATTCACAATTACCTGAAAATGCTACACCTACACATATTTGTGAGACTGTATATGTCTTTTCATAGACTTCAACCAAAACCACAGACTCAATGCAGAAGGAAACATGAAAAAACTACTGTCTTCTAATGAGACAGACACGAAAGACACCTGCACAAATATAAAATGTAAAAGATCCACGCTCTCATTGCCCTGATTAGTTTCAGAAATAATTTTCTTAAAAACATTTTCTGTTAACATACATTTGCTCACTAATATTATTCTAAGTGAAATAGTAGCATCATTAAAAACAATTTTATTCCTAGTCGATAAATATGGACAGCTATAACCTCATAAAATTATAATCGGGGTCCTCCCTGGTGTGTGAGACTGTGCAGAGATCCTGAAAGGAAAATATTGAGGATCCCTGACCCACTCCCTGGGCCTGGACTCAGGGGTCTTGGTGCAGAAGAGGGGGAGGCAGGGCAAAGTCCTATGTCCCTGGGTGTGGGTCTCATAGTCTCAGCCCCCAGGTCGGTGTCTGGTGTAGGGCAGATTACTATTGGGGATACCCCGCCCTGCTCAATATAGTTCTCCCTCTCACCACCATTTGTTTTCCCCCGCCTTCATACTCAGGACTCCTCCCCAGTTCTCCCCATTGCCCATTGGGTTTTCCCCATTGGGTTTTCGAGAAGCCAATCATATCACGCCAGTTATAAAGTCACCACTAAGAGGGAAATTTAACTAAGTCAACAGTGAGAGTATAGGTGATGAGGCCCCCAACTGTCCTGCTGCTGCTCTCATGGGCCCTGGCCCTGGTGGAGACCTGGGCAGGTGCGTGTGGGTGGGAGGGAAACTGTTGCTGCTGGTGGGAGAAATAGGGGGTCCACTGGCAGGGGTGGAGTACCCGGAAAAGTAGGGTCTCTGCCACTGCAGGCCCTCTTGTCCCACTTGGGCACGTCCTACCTTGGTTCCTTTCTGTGCCTCCCAGCCTCTTACCTCCTCCTCTGGTCCCCTCAACCCCCAGACACCCCCTTTCTTTTCCTGTTGCCCCTTATCGATCTAAGGTTTCCCGAGCCCCTCTCTCCTCTCCAGGCTCATCAGCCTGGGACCCAGGACTCAGGGGAAAGGGGTGGGGAGGGGGGTGGGGGGGCAGGAGGGTCAGCCCAGTCTCACCCCTTCCTGCCCCCAGGCCCCCACTCCCTGAGGCTTTTCTACACCGCGATGTCCCGGCCCGGCCTCAGGGAGCCCCGCATCATCACTATGGGCTACACGGACTACACGCGCAGTTTGGGAGGTTCGACAGGGACGTGGAGGGTCAGAGGGCAGAGCCACGGGCGCCCTGGATGGAGCAGGTGGGGCAGGAGGATGGAGAAGGAGACCCGAAACCAAAAGCGTGGGGCACAGAGGCTCAGAGGGCTCTGGAGGACCTGCGCGGCTACTACAACCAGAGCGCTGACGGTGAGCAATGTGGGTTCCAGGAGAGATCACCACCCCCTTTCCCACCCACCAGCTGGAGCCGCCCCAAATCTCGGGTCCTTGGGACACCCCGAGCTTATGGCACCTGGCGCGACCTTCGACCTAGAAAGAGCCCGCGGGTCTTTAAATCGCGAGATTTTAAGTTTATGCTTATTCAGGGCAGGAGGTCGGGGTGCCTGTGGGGTGCCCAGGGGGTTGACAGCAGGGCCTTGTCTCAGGGTCTCACACAGTCAGAGGACTCTGGGCTGCGATGTGGGACCTGAAGGGCGCCTCCTCCGCGGGTATGATCAGTTCGCCTATGATGGCTCCAGTTACATCGCCCTGACTGAGGACCTGCGCTCCTGGGCCCCTGCTGTCTGGGCTGCTCAGATCACCCAGCGCCAGTGGGAGGCCTCGAGGAGGGCGGAGCAAATGAAGAAAGTCCTGGAGGGCAGGTGCCTTGAGTGGCTGCTCAGATTTCCTGAATTTCAGGAAGGAGATGCTGCAACAAGCAGGTAAGAGGGACTGAGAGAACCCCCATCTCTCCTCAGGCTGGTACCCCAGGAGGAAAATGGAATGATGGTCAGAACAAGGTCCTCTTTCTGGTCGGAGAGGAGGAGTCCCTCTGGGTTTCATGTTCTGTATTAGACACTCACCTAGACAACTTTTCTGAAGGACAGTGAAGGAATCCGGTCTCTCTGGAGATGGAGGGGAAATCACCCCTGAAATAACACTTCACTGGATACTTTTCTCCTAAGGTCTTGTTTTTGGTCTGAACAGTTTTGAAGCTGGCTCTGCCTTTCTGTGTCACTCACTTTTCACCCAGGTCAGGAGCAAAACTCTGTGTTAGAGACCTGCATCCTCCTACCCTGGGCTCTCACCGTTTAGCCCAGATTCCCCAGGCCAGGCAGGTCTCTGGGTTTGTGCTTCCTCCCTCCACACTGACTGTCCTGTCCATTCTGAGGATGGTCACACGAGGCTGCTCAGTGTCCATGGAGCAAACCCAAAGAGTGAAATTTCCTGATTCTTCCCCCCTCAGATCCTCCAAACACACATGTGACCCACCACCCCGCCTCTGAGCATGAGGTCACCCTGAGGTGCTGGGCCCTGGGCTTCTACCCTGCGGAGATCACCCTGACCTGGCGGCGAGATGGGGAGGACCTGAGTCAGGACATGGAGCTGGTGGAGACCAGGCCTGGCGGGGATGGAACCTTCCAGAAGTGGGCGGCTGTGGTGGTGCCTTCTGGAGAGGAACAGAGATACACGTGCCATGTGCAGCATGAGGGGCTGCTGGAGCCTGAAGTCCTGAGATGGGGTGAGGAGGGGTCATGGGCACAGGGTCTCTGTTCAGGGGGATCAGGAGTCTATCTGGAGACCTTAAAATTATTCAGGATGGAGGCCTCGTGCTCAGGGTCTCACCTCCCCTTCCCTTCCAGAGCCCCCTCCTCAGTCCTCCATCCCCCCCGTGGGCATCATTGCTGGCCTGGTTGTCCTTGGAGCTGTGCTCACTGGAGCTGCGGTGGCTGCAGCTGTGATGTGGAGGAAGAAGCGCTCAGGTAGGGAAGGGAGTGGGGGGTCTTGATCACTGGCGGCTTTCATGTCCCCGGGAGAACTTGCCCTACCTGGTAAATGGAAATACTATCCACACACATGTTCCCTAGTCTGGAGCTGACTGCTAACACTCTTGTAAAACACTTATGAAAATGAATCCCAAATTATTCATCTTGATCATCCTGGGGACCTGACTCCCAGCAAATGTCAGAGGGGAGACAGTTGGTCCAGTCCCCCGTCATCTCCTTTGTTCATATTTCCTGGTCCTGCCCTGGGTCCTCAGTCACAGTGTGGAAACTTCCCTGTAGCCCAGACTAGGAGATTCCTTTAGGACTCATGGGCTGACTCCTCCCTGGTTTCACTGATGTTTCTTCCCACAGAAGGAAAAGGAGGAAGCTACACTCAGGCTGCAGGTAAGTGTGGATCAGGGGTTTGATCCCTGAGCCCCTGGGGACAGTGTAGGTGGAGCCCCTGGGGGAGTCACCCTCAGCAGGTCCTCCTGTGGTCTCACATGGCCAGGTCCTATCTTGTTCTTCCCCAGGCAGCGACAGTGCCCAGGGCTCTGATGTCTCTCAGCCCCTAAAGGTGAGACCCTGGGACCTGCGGTGGGAGGGGCTGGGGCAGAGAGGACGGGACCAGGTGATGGGGGGGCTGTGAGTGGGGCGTTCTGGGGATGCGGTGGGCTATTGAGAATGTTAACACTTGAGGTCATTCACCTGAATTTCTTCAATTTTATTTTCTCCCACAGTGTAAGACAACACGTTTCTGTGGAACTGAGTGTTACAGGATTTCTTCTCATCCCCCTTTTGTGACTTGATCCCCTGGTTTAAACTACAGTGAGAAACCACTTCACACCTGTGAGAATGGCCCATGTCAAAAAGACCAGAAATAACAAGTGCTGGCCAGAACATGGAGAAAAGAGAACAGTTTTTACTGTTTTGGGGATGTAGACTGATCCAGCCCTTAGGGAAAACAGTATTGAAGTTTCTGAAAAGATTAAAAGTGCATCTGCCCGAGGGCCCAGCAGTCCACTCCCAGGTGTCCATGAGGAGCCCAGACACGCTGCTTTGCAGGGAAACCTGCGCTCCCGGGATCGCTGCGGCACCATCTACAATGGTGATGCAGGGAAACTGCCTCAGCGCCCCAAACAGATGAGCAGATCAGGAGCACCAGCTGTGACGGGCTTTTCCAGTGGGCTGTTTGCTCAGAACAGAAAGGTTCGTCAGAGCAGAGAACACCTGGAGGCCGCACAGGAGAGACATGGAGAAGGCCGCGCTTGCCTCTTGGCTTTGGACTTGAACCAGGAGCTTAGAGACGTGGAAGGAGACACTGGGAAGAGACGCATGGGGGGATCGGCCTCTACCGTGATTTGTACTTAAATTTTGACCTTTTATCCCAGACCTGCCTGGCTCCTTTCATCCATCTCCTGTGTCCCCCCGTGAAGGGGCCTTGACTTGTGGTCCCTTCCAGGCCGCAGTGGCTGCTTTGCCCCAAGGCTGTGCGGTTGGGTCTTTACCCACGAGGGGACGGGTGACTTTGGGTGTTTTGTTCCCAATGTTCTTTCTTCTCTTTTCTCTCTGTGCAAATTATTTTTTAAAGTTCTTTCACACTCAGAAAAAAATACATAGGTTTGTCATGAAATTAAAGAAAACTACAAAACCTGTGAAGGGGCCTTAAAGGAAGTTCCAACACAGCAAAGTTAAAGGTCTGCATAGTGATGTCTGTTCTTGCTGAATTCACGCAAACTGACTGTACGGTGTAGGCCTTTGGGAGGCCGGGGCTGATGACAAGTTCTGGGGATAAACATGAGGACATCAGGAGCACCGGCTGTGACTGCTGTTCTGATGGGCTTTTTGCTGTGACTCTTTGTGTAGCTCATTATAACAGCAGCTGGAGATGAGGTGGCAGAACTGTCCCTTCAGGGTGCTCTGCCCCCCCCCTTCCATTTTGTCAGATCAGTGGTCAGTGATCTGAAAAATGAAAGTGCTTGTAGATTCAATTCCTGACTCTGCGTATTGGCTTTCTGAGCACTTGAGACAATTAAAACATTAGAGATTTATGTCCATTAAAGAGGAAAGTAAATTATTAACCCATCAGAATTAGGACAATTTGTGTTTGACAAGACAGAACAGAGAACAGTGAACAGTGTGTGTTGCCAAAGCAGCAGGAACAGGCCCTGGGAGCTGGGAGAGACAGTGAGGGGGGTGTGCCCCCCTGCAGAGTGTCCAGTGTCCCCCCTGGTTGTCCAGGGACACCTGCCCTATGCTTTGTACCCCTCTCTCTTTTCCCTCTCCACATGGAACAAAAGGCAGCATTCAGGGGGAGATGAGATTTCTGGGTGTGTCCTCCTGGGGCCATTCTGAGTCCAAGTTCCCCTTCCTGCTCCCCTCACCTGAGGTGTGTGGCGCTGGGGCCTGGAAAGGGCTTGAGAGCAGGGGTGGGGCATGTCCTGCAGCTGCAGCCCCTCCCCCCATGAAGTTCGCTGGTCATCTACCCAGGAGGGGGTGGGTAACTTTGGGGGTGTTTTATTGAGAAACTTACCCTCTCTTTTCCTCTCCCTGTACCTGCTCTGCTGACAGGCTCCACACTGGGAGTGCGCTTGGTCTTTAGGAGGCAGATGGCAGATGCCATTTAGAGCATGCAGACTTGGGGGCCCAGAGGGCCCCTCATTCTCCCCCTAACAGAGTGAGGGGATTTTCTCTGACCGGGAATCATTTTCCCTTCTCTGCTGCTCTGTCCCACTGGGTCCCTCACCCCGAGGCAGAATCCCCCACAGAGTTAGAGGGGACCAGGATGAGCCCTCAGTGGGATCTGACCCGGCTCCTGCTGTGTGTGGGGCAGGACCTTGTCCTTGTCCCCAGGGTCAGGGCTGGCAGGGACTGGCCTTCAGGGGAATTGAATAAGCAGACAGCAGGACAGGGGCCTGTGAGGGACAATGTCCTGTGTCCTGATGCTTCTCAGGGACACCTGCTCACACTGAGGGGGCAGGAGCACAAGCAGGCGCTGGCCTGTCCTTCATGGGGGCCTGGGTCTGGGCCTCTGTCCTGGGGAGTCACTGGGTGTGATGATGGGGAAGGGAGGGCAGTTTGCACCCCGGGCCCCGGTGCTGGGAATGGAGGGGCCTGGTGCTCTAAGTAGAGTGGGTCTAAGATAAAGGTCCATGGGGAAGGAGGGGAGGAATGTTTTTTATTTTCCCCCGGATAAATCTCATGGTGTCTAAGAAGCTCAGAGGCTTCCAGAAGCACTGATATGAGCCAGGTCTGTCCTTCTTGGTCTCAGGGTCCAAGGGGTCACCAGGAAGGACTCTGCTCCTACTGGTGGGGGTTCCCTGGGCCCTGCTCTCCCCTGAGCCCAGCGCTCCTGGCTGCCCTGCTCCTCTGTGTGGGCCTGGCTGCCTCTGCCCTGTCTCTCCCCAGCCCTGAGGAATTCCTCTAATTGAGAAAGCATTTATAACACTGCTCCTGCCCCAGCTCTGTGCTCTGCCTCCTCCCCTCCCTGCTGCTGCTCCAGCTGCCGCCCGGGGGGGTCCCCAGGTGAGTGTGCCCCTCCCTGTTCCTGTGTCTCCCTCCCTGTTCCTGGGGGGGCAGGGACTCTGGGAGCTCTTCCTTCAGGAGGAATGGCTGTGGGGGGGGGCCTGGATCTAGAAAGATGGGGTGCTCCCCAACCACTAGTGTGATGATACAGTTAAGAGCAGTGTCTGAGCTGTGAATGAGGGGGAGGGATGACAATTGCTCAGGGAGGGGTTTAGGGTGTTGCAAAAAGTCAGCTGTCAAATATGTGAAAACACCTTTCCCCTCATTTTTTGCTTTTGGCTTTTTGTGTGTCAGAAACACTTGTCAGTCTCTAATTTTTTCCACCATATTTATTGGGTATCAACTATGTGCTAGGTGCTATGTACAAAATAGTTTCCCTGTCTTTGAAGAGCTGCTTTCTCACAGGAGAGAGTGAATAATAAATGTAACAAAACCATTAAGCCCCCACCTGTAGAGGGGCTGAGAGGAGGGACAGGCAGGGGCAGGTCTGGCAGCAGGGGAGGGAGGAGAGCCCTGGGAAATGGGTGGGGGGGGTGAGGGGCCCATGGAGGGAACAGCCTGTGGGGGGCTGGCAGGTACAGGGTGTGCAAGGACGGAGGGGTGAGGACCAGCCAGAGCAGAGGGAGAGGGAGGGAAACAGGAGTGGGTGTCAGAGGCCTGGGAAGGGGTCACCCTGTGGGGCTGGGGGAGATGTGGAGCTGGGGAGCCCCTGCCAGGCTGTGAGCAGAGCAGGACCTGGTTCAGCTCCCAGGGGAAAGGGCCCAGCCTGGGGGTCGCAGGAGAGACTAGTCTGTGTGTCTCCAGGTGAGGGGGGGCGGGGCTCAGGCCAGGCTAGGGCAGCATAGGTGACAAGTAGTTCTTTGGAGGTTCTTTGGAGGTTCTTTTGGAGGTGCAGGGGATTCCTGAGGACAGCACAGGCCTGTTGATACAAAACACTGGCCTCAGTTTCCCTCAGCCAATAAAAGGAAACAGAGTTTGAGGAAAAGGAAAGTGAGACTATGGAAGCAGCCCTCAGGATTTAGTGTTAGAGACTCAGCGTTTGAATATTCAGATTCAGCGTTTGAGCAGTCAGCATTTGGGATCCAGTGTTTTCTTATCTTCAGCAAATCTGGGGTCAGCGATTTCATACCCCACCATGCTGATCCTCCAGAAGACTGGTGCAGTCGTCTGACGGATGTGGAGAGGCCTCCAGCAGCCACCTCAGAGAGGAAAATTTCAGAGGCTTTGCAAGTAGCCGAGTGACTGAAATTGTTCCCGGTTTTGCTGCTGTCACAGCCTGGCAGGGAAGGCAATGACAAGGAGCTAGACTCCTCCCTGAGCTGCGTGAGTGTGGCCACTTGTTGGGTCGTTCAGCCACTGCAACTGCTGTTTGAAGTGTCACTTGTCTGGTGCTGCGCTGGGGCATCTCAGCAGTCCCATTAGCATCTCCTGTGGTCTTCGTGAGTTGGAACCTGGCATATAGACTGCTGTCATGTGCTCTAGGCCTCAGTGGTGGGAAGATGCCATCTTTGATGCTTTTTGTTTAGGACTTAAAAACACTGAACACTGCTTTGGGTGAGGTAAACAGCCATTTTTCACCTCAGTAACTCTTTTGTTTTTCCCTGGTTTGTTAAATAAATCCCATTATTGTTGTTCTCCGAACCTGAGAAGTCTTACAATTGCGTGTGTGAGTGAAAAACTCAGGCAGTGACTGATAAACTATTTGGGCAGTATCCTTGGCTGGTTTTAGTGCCCCTTGCTGCCCTGTATCAGTTGGCGAGCCAGCCAGGAGGGGACACCTGTGGTTGACCAGCCCAAGCTTCCTCTCCTCACGTTGGTCACCTTAAAGTGCAGAGCACTTGCAAGACCCCTGGCAGAAATTCATTTGAAAAAATTCTTTTTTTCTTAAATACTACTCTTGGGTTCAACTGTCAGTTTGGGTGGTTCTGCTTCCCCTCCACCCCCTCGTGCTATTTCTTGGGTGTTCCACGCTTCTCTTCTAGCCACAGGATTGCAGCAGCAAAGAGGGTTGGAGAGGGCTCCTGATTTCCCAGACCTCACTTTCTAGGAGAGAAAGCAGACAATCAGTTCATAACTGAACACACACGGAATAGTTTGAGTGAAATATGATTTTATCAGGCAAATGAAATTGGGTCGTTTAATTGAGAAACACTTGGGAGTTTCTTCTACAAGTAAGAAGCCAAGGAAAATATCCTGAGGATGCACATTCGCAGAAATTTGAGGAATAAGGAGTCAGCTTTACACATCTTGGAGGAACATTCCAGAAGGAAGGAATAGCTAAGACAGACCTGAGGTTAAAGTCACCGATCTCTTAAAGCATCACTGAGCAATAAAATCTGATGGTGTTTGCATGAGGCATTTCAAAACAATGTGTCTCAGGGAGTTGATGGCACCCTGGACTATCCATCCACCCCCCGTCCTTACGTAGGCACAGCTTCTCCTCGAACAGCTTCATTCCTAATTAAGTGTGTATGTGCACATGTATGTGCAGGTCTGTGTATTTTCAAGCACAGTTTCTGTTTGCTTCATTCTCTATCTGGCAACACGCCACCCTCTTAACTACCCATGTGACCAGCCAGTGGATAAAAGAAGAGCAAGAAGATCTTCCCAGCACAGCAGGCCATGGTGGTGGACATGGGAGCATTGGTGGGGGGAGATATTTGAGCAGGTGTGAGCCTGCATCCCCAATCTTAGACAGTGTTGTGAGTCAATATTCCCTCAAAAAATAGAGAAAAAAACTGAAATTTTTCCAGTCAAATCTTTTTGTAGGTTCCCATTTCTTGCTTTCCTGCTGTTGAATTTGTACGAAAATGAATGATGTTTGCGGGGCAAATTAGTGGTCAGTTCTGAATATGAAAGGTACGGGGGTTGTGTCCCGGCCCCAGCACTTCAGGGCCTTTGCCCACTGAGGAGTCCTGTCTGCTTGTTAGTTGTTCTGGGAAAATGTGGTGGTGCCTCAGGGTCCCCCCTGGCACCAGGAATACAGTGGTCCTGCAGGCAGGTGCTCACCTGGTCTCAGAAGATTCCAGAAGAATGTGTGGAACAATGTGCTTGAATCAGAAAGGGCTCCCTGATCATCGCCCTCCCCATCTGCTAGTCTCCTAACCTGGGAAGTTTATTGACTCATTGATTGATGCCTCCTCCTTCCATCCTCTCCCTCTCTCCTTCCCTCCCCCCTCCCTCCCTCACTCCCCTATGCCCTCCCCTTCTACTTTTTCAACTATACAGTTTGAGTTGACAAATTTTGTAAAGTCTGGTGTTGACAAGTTGATATCTTTATCAATGGGGGTTATATGGGCATAGAGTAAAAATCTGTGCAGAAATCTCGAATTTATGTTTAATGGAGTCCTCTTGGTTATGATGGTATGCATACTGTTTGCACAGAAACAACTGCAAGGACAGATTCAGAAATTGGAGGAGAGGGTAGCAAAAGCCCTCCAAAAATCAGAAAAACAAAAAGCCCATCTGATGGCACATAGCACAATGAATCAGCCATCTCCTTTACCTGATAGTGGGAATAAAGAGGCCCAAGAAGAGGAGGACAACCTCACAGTGGCAGCCTTAAACCCACTAACACAAAATCCCTTCCATGTGGCTGGTGCCCTCCTGAGGAGGCTGCAAACAGTCTGCAAGCTTCACTGCCCTTCAGCAATAATACTGAAATGACTTATCCTTCCCATACCAGAGGAGGTGCCCAGTGTGGTCAAGGAAACAGCTTTGGGGCAGGACAGTTCCCCCTTCGCCAATTTCCAATGAGGGGATTGAATGAACAGGGTCAGCCTGCTGGATATTACTGGTCTTAGAGTCCCTTTACTCCTGCAGATCTCTAAAAGAATTCTGTCCCTTCATACAGGCAAAAACCTAAAAAGATGGTGAAATTTTGCCTCCCATCGGCCCACTTGGGCAGACACGCAGTCTTTGTTGAGCACACTGCTACATGGGATGAACAGAGGTTGGTCATGGGAAAGGCTATGGGAGAAGCAGGCCATCTCCACTTAGAGGACAGAGGAAACCCAGAAGTGGAGAAAGCTGTCCCTTTGGCAGACCCTAATTGGGATCCCAATAATGGAGGTATGAGCATGTTGGATCTCTACCAAAAGTGCTTGTTAGTAGGACTCAGGCAGGGCATTTCAAAGCAGAAAAGTCTCAGTGAGCTCATGGAGGTTTTGGCAATAGCCAAAAGAAGATCCTCCAGAATTTTTGGAATGAATAATACAGGTATATCACACTTACACAGATTTAGATCCTGAAGGATCAGAGAACCTTAGAATGATTAATCTGGTATTGATGTCACAATGTGCTCCAGATATATATAAAAAAAAGTTAAATAAAATTAATGGTGCTGTGGAATCGGCACTTCCCAATTTATAGACACAGTCTTCAGATAGCATAATGGAAGGGAAGAAAAGAGACCTGAGCCTGCAGTGGCATTTGTTAAAAGGGAAGTCAGAACAGAATTCAAAAGAAATAGAGAAGGGACAACAAGAAAACCTTTAACAAGAGACCAATGTGCTTACTACAGAGGACGGCCACTGGAAAAACAGATGTCCTTGGAAAAAAATAGAAAGGGGAGAAGTTATAAAAGTGTAAAAAAAAAATAATAAGCCCATCACAGCACAGAATGGGGATTCATGTAAACGCTGCAGGGCAAAAAAGTAGAAAACAGGAGTAATGAAGGACAAAAAAAAAAAAAAAAAGGCAAATGGTTATTCAGGAAAATGGTTTAGTTAAGGAATAGAGGTATCCAGGGGTTCCAATCCATATAAACAAGGCCATTGCAATAACTCCTTTGGAGCCCCAGGTAACACTTAATGTGGGGGATCAGTAGTAGACACTGAAGCAACATAGCTAACTTAAGTCAGTAAAAAAAAATGTACCTCTCGGGCCTCCCTGGTGGTGCAACAGGTTAAGTCTCAGCACTATGAAGCTATCTGCAGTCACTCCAGCATGAGTTCAATACCCGGACAGGCAGCTTCCCACATGGTGCAGCAGATGTCTCCTGTCTCCCCCACTGCTCCCCTCAAGAGCATACTTCAGTAGATCATCCTGTTCTGTTCCCCACTCTGTCTCTGGTGAATCCTCTCAACCCCCTACACCTCTGGCCTACACCCCCAGTTCTTGTATGCATAAATAAATAAATCTTTTTTAAAAATCTTTTAAAAAATCTTTAAATAAATAAGTCTAAAATAAAATCTTTAAATAAATCTTTAAAAAAATAAATAAATCTTTAAAAATCTTTAAAAAAATTACCTGTTATTGGGGTTATGGGAAGGCCACAACAAAAAGCCTTCCTACAACCACTGGAGTGCCAATTGGGCAACAAAAACTTGCAGCACAACTTCCTGTAAATGGAAGAGTGCCCTATTTCACTCCTTGGTCGTGATCTCCTTAGTAAATTGAAGGCACAAATTGTTTTTTCACCCCAGGATCAGAGGGTGCACCTACAGGTACCCCCTGAACATGCTTTGGGGTATCAGATGATGCTCAGTCAGGAGGCTCCACAGAAACATGAAGCATTGCCTCTCGAGATCTGTAACAGGGTAAATAAAATGGTTTGGGCTGATTAAACTCCTGGACATTCTCAGATGCCCAAAAATAGATGATTGGATCAAGAAGATGTGGTACATATATACAATGGAATACTATTCAACATTCAAAAAAAATAAACATATGCAATTCGCAGCAACATGGATGGAGCTAGAAGGGATCATGCTCAGTGAAATAAGCAAAAAGAAAGAGAAAAATATCAAATGGCTTCACTTATAACAGGAATATAGGGGAACCAAACAAGAGACAGACATTCAGCGAGGGAGAGGGAGGATAAGGGCTCAAAACAGGGGAGACAAGAGCACAAGGAACTATGGTGATGGTTCACGGGCCAGTCGGTGGTGGGTAACCTGCGGGGAATACACAACAATGTAAAAGATAAATAATAATAATAATTATTATAAAAACTCCTGGGTCTGCCAAAAATGTAAATCCTGGGCCTCCCTGGTAGCACAAGGGGTTAAGTTTCAGCACTATAAAGCTATCAGCAGCCATTGCAGCACAAGTTTGATCCCCAGCCAAGGAGCTGACCCATACAGCACAACAGACCTCTCCTGTCTCGCCCGCTGCTCCCCTCCACCTGTTCTGCTCCCCACTCTGTCTCTGATGAATCCTCTCGCCCCCCCACACCTCTGGCCTACACCCCAGTTTTGTATGTATAAATAATACATCTTAAAAAAATGTAAATTCTATAAAAATTGTATTGGTAGGAAAAAGCAAGACTCAAAGACAAACAAGAAACCCCCAGTATCCTCTAAAAGATGAGGCTTTGAGGGGAATTCAGCTGATATTAAAAAGGTTTCTTCAACATGGTCTCATTCAGCCCTGTTGATCCCCCTACAATACACCTATACTACCAGTAAAAAATCCCCACACAGATAAATATCATTTTGTACAAGATCTGAGGACAATTAATAACATTGTCGAGGACATCCAACTGTGCCAAATCCACATATGCTATTGACTTGGAGATTTTGCATGGTTCTCTATGTTGGACTTAAAAAATGTCTTTTTCTGCATCCCAGTAGATGAACAGGATCGAAAGCTTTTTGCTTTTAAATGACAGGACCCAGTCTCCAAAAGTACATCACAGTATTGCTGGATGGTACTTCTGCAAGGATTTAAAAATTCTCCAACTATTTTTGGAAAAATATTGGCCAGGGATCTTCTAAAATTTCAGCTAAAACAGGGTATTCTCTTACAATATGTAGATGAGCTATTAATTGCCAGTCCTGACTGCAACTTTTATTTGCAAAATACCATATTGGTTCTGAATTACCTGGCAGAGTATAGCTATAAGGTGTCACCACCAAAAGCTCAACTGTACAAAAAAAGGTATCATATCTAAAATTTAAAATTAAAAAAAAAAAACCTCTTGACTGAAAGAAAACAGATGGTCACTGCTTTAAAAGTTCCCAGCAATCGGAGACAGTTGTGTAAATTTTGAAAATGGCTGGGTTGTGTAAAATTTGGGTCCCCAACTTTAGACTGAGAGCTAAAGCTGAGAGCTTTTTTTTAAAGCTCTCAAAGGCCTGGACTCTGGTCATCTCTATTGGACTACTGAATGTCAATAGGTCTTTGAAAAAATAAAAAAACAAACTAATGAAAGCACCAAGCTTAGGGTTGCCAAACCTCATAAAGCCTTAGAGACTGTATGTCCATAAAAGACAAAGAGTTGGACCGGGAGTGCTGATTCAGTTATTGGGACCTAAAATGCAGCCCCTCACATATCTATCCAGATAGTTGAACCACACCACCAAAAAAATGGCCTTTGTGTTTACAGGCTCTGACTGCAACTTGTGACCTCCTACATAAAACAAAAAAGTTCACTTTGGGTCAGCCCATTACTGTGTATGTGCCACATCAAGTTCTGACATCGTTAGAGCAAAAGGGTGGACATTGGCTGACTGCTGGGTGCATGAAAAAGTACCAGGCTGCCCTGCTGGATAATCCCAATGTGCAGTTACAAGTGACCAGTTCTTTGAATTCAGCTATTTTTCTCCCAGATGATAAAAAAAAAGCCTTGAAAATAAAACTCTAACCCATGATTGTCTGGAGACTATTGAGGCTGTTTAAGAGACCAGATTTATCTGACCAGCCTCTGCCAGATCCCGGGTGGGAGCTGTTTACAGACGGGGAGCAGCTATAAGGATCAGGGTCGCTAACGTGTGGGATATGCAGGGGTGACACTGCAAGACTATTAAAGCCAAGGCCCTTCCAACAGGGACATCGGCACAGAAAGCTGAACTGATAGCCTTGACCCTAGCCTTAAAACTTTCTAAAGGTAAGTGGGTCAGGCCTGCCTGGTGCTGCAACGGTTAAGTGCTGCACTGTGGAGCTGTGGGCAGTGGCGACAGGAGTTCAACACCCACACTCGGTCGGGGAGATTCCCACATGGTGCAGCAGACCTCTCTTGCCTCGCCTGCTGGTTCCCTCAGCAGTGTATTTCCAGTTGATCTGCCTGTTCTGCTCCCCACTCTGTGGGATTCTCCCCGGTGGGCATCGCTCCGCATTGCTGCTGCCGACAGCTCCACAGCGCAGCGCTTAACTGCTGTGCCACCAGGGAGGCCCAAGGGTCAAAAACTTTTATGAGATATTTAGAGAGCGATCACACTCACATAACTTTTATATAGTACATTACTATAATTCATTTTAACAGATAAATGTATATAATTTTAAAAAGTCCAATACTTGTACAAACTTGTTGTGAAGACAGAGGTCCCCAATCTTCCATGGTCAGTATTTCTTGAATCTCAGAGACAAGCTGTTGTATTTCTTTTATCTGAATCTCTACTTGTTACTTTTCTGCCTCCAAATATCATCTTTCAGGACTCTGTTGGGTTTTATATCTCATCTTGAGTAAGCTGACTCCTCTTTCACACAATCTTGTTCTCCCAACATAATAACATCATTATGTTGATTAACTCAGTGCTAGTTTGCATTATTTTTTCAGAACATCTTACAATTTAATTTCTATGCCAAAACTGTCCCATCATTTAAATAAAATTGATAATTCCCGTTTGCAAGGAGCAAAGGGCAGTGAGGAGGCACCAGGGTTGCAGGAGTGAAAGAATTCACCAGAGAGAGCATAGAAAGTAGAAAAGGTGGGTGTAGAATAAATGGAAGTGATCAGGATTTTTCCGCACTCCCTACATTAGCATCACAGGTGTAAGACCTGTGGTCTTACACGTGTGCCTGATGGCAGCACCCAGAATGTGCTGAGGGTGTGTGTTCGTGGGAACACCTGAGCCGGGGGAGATTGAGCATATAAGGGCAGCATCACAAAGGATGGTGACACAGAGGGCAGCAGCAGAGGCGGGGTGGGGGGGGAGGGGGGTGGGGGCAGTAGAGGACCGTGCTGCAGAATTCAGTAGAGACCAGCTAAGAGATCAGAAGAGAATGCCAGAGAACCCAGATTTGCCAGGGGCTAGAAGGTCTGCTAGCCGCCTGCCACCCCCCCCCACCTCCCTGCCTGCCCTGTACCTGGTTGCCTCACTACAAAATGTGTAGAAATCATTTGTTAGTGTGGTCCTTTAAGAAAATCTACTGATGGGCCTCCCTGGTGGAGCAGCGGTAGAGTGCTGCGCTGTGGAGCTGTCGGAAGCAGCTATTTGGGTTCAATGCCCACGCAGGGAGAATCCCACATGGTGTGGCAGACCTCTCCTGCCTCTCCCACTGCTTCCCTCAGCAGTGTATTTCTGATCTGCCTGTTCTGCTCCCCACTCTGTCTCTGGTGAACCCTCTCGCTATCCCATGCCTCTGGCCTGTACCCTAGCTTGTATGTATAAATAAATAAATCTTTAAAAAAAAATCTACTGACAGTTGACAACTGATAATAGTTAATTGCTTTGATAAAATGCAAACTCTAAGGGAAAATCAAGTATTAGAAAATTATGTCCCATCACTATAAACTTGACCACTTCCTGTACCAACTAACTTATCCTCTGGGATCTTTAGAACATAAAACAAATATGATTTTTAAAATTTGATTATAGAATAATAAACACAAAAGATCATATAACCAAGTGAAACAATGCACTACTTTTAAAAATCATGTATTAGTTCAAGATCCACTAACATGCAAGAAAGGCTGTGGAATTAATGTAACAGAATAGAAAACATTCAGTGTTAGTGTTGCAAGTTTCTCTTTGCAAATAACAAGTGAGAAACTACCACTTGCACAGTTTCAATTTATTATCAAGGTGGTAACAAAGTTGAATATGCACAAGATTCTGAAAAGATTATTAAAATGCCATTCCTACATATTTCTGAAAGGGTATATATTTTTTCTTTGACCAACCAAAATAACAGACTAAGTGCAGGAGAAAATATGACAATCCAACTTGTAACAAGACAAAGAAGACACTTGCAAAAATAAAAACCATAAAAGATCCACTATTCTCATTACCCTGATTATTTTCAGAAAGTTATTTTTCTTTTAAAACACTTGGTTAATATGCAATGGATTATTCATAATATTCTAAACGAAATAAAAACATGTTTAAAATGGTTTTATTCCTTGTCTGGTAAAGATTGCTAAATACAGCCGCATAAAATTATACTTGCGGGTCCTTGGTAATTTGACTGAATGGAAAATGTTTGAGAATCACTGACTCAATGTCTGGGCCTGAATTCAAGGGGACAATGTGACAAAGGTCTTGTAGCTGGAGAGGAGGGTTTAGGGCAGGGTCCCAGGCCCCTGGGGGTGGCACTTAGGATCTCAGCCCCCAGGGCTGTGTCTTTCGTGGGGATGATTTCTGTTGGGGATTCCCCACCTCCCCAGTGTCTCCTTCTCACCCTCCCAACTTGTGTCCGGTCCTCCAGCCTAGATACAAGTGATTCATAGTCAGTTCTCACTCCCCATTGCCCGGAGGGTTTCCAGAGCAGCCAATCAGCATAACCGCGGGGCTCCCAGTTACGAAATTTCCAAAACCATCTACCCGCCTGGGCTAGAGTCTTTCAGACCTGTTGGGTGAGGGTCATGAAGCCCCCACGCCTCCTGCTGCTACTCACAGAGGTCCTGACTCTGATGGAGACCTGGGCAGGTGAGTGCAGGCTCCGGAGGGAAATGGCCACTGAGGAGGGAGGAGAGAGGGGACCCCCGGTGGTGGCGCTGGACGCTGTAAAGGCTCCTTTCTCTCGGTTTCCCTTCTCCGGCCTCCTAGCCGCCCCCCCCCCCAGCCCCGCCCTGTCCTGGCCCATTTCTGTCCCTCCCAGTCTCCCGCCTCCTCCAGTCCCCTAAGTCTTGGCTCGCTCCTCCTGCTGCGCCTTAACAAGCTTTCGAGCCCCCTCGCCCTCCTCCCCTCTTGGACGGTCTCCCCGGGCCCTGGACCCGCTCGGGGAGGAGGGTCAGCCCCGGTCTCCCCTCCCGCCCCCAGGCCCCCACTCCCTGACGTATTTCTACACCGCGGTGTCCCGGCCCGGCCTCGGGGAGCCCCGCTTCATGGCCGTGGGCTACGTGGACGACACGCAGTTCGTGCGGTTCGACAGCGTCGCGGCGAGTCCGAGGATGGAGCCGCGGGCGCCTTGGATCAAGCAGGAGGGGCCGGAGTATTGGGACGAGCAGACGCAGAAGGTGAAAGACGCCGCCCAGAAGTTCCGAGAGAACATGATCACCCTGCGCCGCTACTACAACCAGAGCGCGGCCGGTGAGTGGGCCCGGCCCGGGCGCGACCCCCATCCCCACTGTCGGGCGGGTAACCCCAGACTCCGCGTCCGAGGCTGGTCGAGCCGCCGAGGACCCTCCACCTGGGAAGAACCCGCGGTACATTCTTGCCTGCGGTTTCATTTTCAGTTTAGGTTTATTCCTGGCGGGAGGTCAAGGTGACCGCGGGGCTGATTCGGGGCGGGGCTCAGTGTTTCACACCCTCCAGAAGATGTACGGCTGCGAATTGGAGCCCGATGGGAGCTACCGCCGGGGGTACACTCAGTACGCCTACAACGGTGCTGATTATATCGCCCTGAACGAGGACCTGAGCTCCTGGACCACGACGGACTCTTCCGCTCAGATCTCCCGGCACAAGTTGGAGGCAGAGGGAGAGGCAGAGCACCTGAGGATCTACCTGAAGGGCAGGTGCAGGGAAGGGCTCCTCAGATATCTGGAGAAGGGGAAGGAGAAGCTGCAGCGCTCAAGTAAGAGGGGCCTCCCAAGTCCCCATGGCCCCCCATCTCTCTCAGGCCCACCCTGGGGGGTGGAAATTAGAATAATGGTCAGAACACCAACCTCTTTCTGGTCGAGAGGGACGAGTCCCCAGACTTTCCTGTTCTGTACCAGATACACTGACCCAATGGGCCCTACTTTTCCTGAAGGACAGATAAAGTCTCTCCCGAGATGGAGGGGAGACCATCCCAGAAATTTCCCTTCACAAAATTCCTTTGACCCAGCAACCATCTTGGATACCATCCATTTCTCTGTCTTCTTTTTGGCTTGATAACATTTTTTTGGGGATCTGATTCCTGCTTTTCTGAGTCCCAAGTCAGTGTCCTCCTCCTTAGAGACCTGCAACTTCCACCCTGTGCTCTCACCCTGATTCTAAAACATTCTAAGAAACAGGAGATTATCCCAGACTCCCCAGACCAGGCTGGTTCATAGGTTTTGTGCTTCCTTTTCCAGACCCAGTGTCCTGTCCATTCTGAGGATGGGCACATGAGGCTGCTTCAGTCTCCATATAGGGAAAACCGAAAATGTGAAGTTCTGGCCCTTCTCAGATTCCCCAGAGACAAACGTGACCCACCACACTACCACTGACGGGAGGGTCACCCTGAGGTGCTGGGCCCTGCGCTTCTACCCTGCGGAGATCACCCTGACCTGGCAGCGAGATGGGGAGGACCTGACCCAGGACATGGAGATGGTGGAGACCCGACCTGGGGGGGACGGAACCTTCCAGAAGTGGGCGGCTGTGGTGGTGCCTTCTGGAGAGGAGCAGAGATACACGTGCCATGTGCAGCATGAGGGGCTGCTGGAGCCCCAAGTCCTAAGAGTGGGTAAGGAGGGAACATGGGCACAGAGGAATCAGGAACCCTTCTGGAGAATCTCAGAAGGTCAGGATGAGAACTAGGGGTCAAGGTCTCACCTCCCGTTCCCTTCCAGAGTCCCTTCCTCAGTCCTCCATCCCCACCGTGGGCATCATTGCTGGCCTGGTCCTCGGAGCTGTGCTCACTGGAGCTGCAGTGGCTGCAGCTGTGATGTGGAGGAAGAAGCGCTCAGGTAGGGAAGGGAGTGGGGGGTCTTGTCCACTGGGGGGCTTTCAAGTCCCAGGGAGAACTTGTCCTACCTGGTTAATGGGAAGTACCATCCACCTGTGTATGTTGCTCAATCTGGAGCTGAGTGCTGACATTCACTGTTTTGTAAAGCACTTATGAAAAGAAATCACCAGTTGTTTGTTTTGATAATCCTAGTGATGGGGCCCTGACTCCCTGGTGAGGACAGATTCCAGGAGGCAGTTGATCTATCCCCTCTTCTCCTTTCTTCATATTTCCTGGTCCTGCCCTGAGTCTTCAGTCACAGTTCTAGAAACTTCCCCATGGACCACTCTAGGGGATTTAAGACTTCATGGCCTGACTCCTCCCTGGTCTCATATATTGTCTCTTCCACAGGTGGACAAGGAGGAAGCTACAGTCAAGTTTTTCCCTCGGGTCCTCTAAGGGTGGGAAGGGATGCAGGTAAGTGTGGATCAGGGGTTGCATCCCTGAGCCCCTGAGGACAGTGTGGATGGAGCCCATGGGAGAGTCACTCATACCAGTTCCTCCTGTATCTCATCTCTCATGGCTCTGACCAGGTTCTGCTTTGTCCTTCCCCAGGCAGCAACTGTTCCTCGAACACTGATGTTTCTTTCACATCCTCCGACGGTGAGATCCTGGAGGCTGCGGTGGGAGGGGCTGGGGCAGAGAGGATGGGACCAGGTGATGGGGATGCTTCATGTAAAACATTCTGAGGATGCGGTGGACGATTGAGAATATCAACACTTACATGATTCCCTGACTTTGTTCACGATCATTTCCCGTCACGGTGTGAGACAGCCGCCTGTGGGGACGGAGTGATGCAGGGTTTCTTCTCATGTTCACTTTGTAACTTCAAGATTCCCTTGTTTCTTTTGTTGCAAAAGGCATCTGACATTTGATAATTCTGGTATTCTTTGTTTTTGTTAGATAATGTGAGGATTCTGGCCCAGCTCTGCCCACCAGGACCCTCCGGCACTGACCTGTGTTCTCTCCCTGACGATTTTCCTGCTACAGCTGAGGTGGGGCTGATTCCATCTCTGCTGTACTTTGTGTATTCCTGAGTAATAATGTCCACTTCCTTATTGGAAATAATAATTCAGATATGAAATTATTTTTCTTGCCTTGTCATGTGAGATTGATGGGTTGATTAAAAAGATTCCTAAAATTAGAGGATAAATGAAAAGCAGAGATGAGGACCAGCCAGAACTGCCCGTTTGCTGTGCTGAGTCTGTGCGGGTGGGGGCAGGAAAGGCTGTGAGGGGCCGAGGGGGCGGGGCCTGTGTCCAGTCGGGGCTCAGTGCATCCTGGGCTTTGTGTGGTCACTGCTCAGGGGTCATCTCTCTGCTCCTTTGTCCTTGTCCTTCAGTCGCACCTGTCCCAGCAGGGCCTGTGACCACAGGGACTCAGACACTGCCTGGGCCTGGCCTGTCCCCAGGGATGTGGGTAGAAGCTGCGTGTGGCCGGGTCAGCCCAGGCTCAGGCCAGGGTTTGGTCCTTAATCCTCATATCTGTGTGTCTGTATTTAACTTCTTCATTTTTATTCTTTTGTGCCTGTTCATTTTCATGTTGAGAGACCAGGCCTCATGTATCCTGGGTGTCCCTGCCTTTGACAGCAGCAGTAGGCACCTGTCATTGTCCCCACAAGGCCCAGGGTGGCCTCTGCACACAGGAGTATCTGGTGTTAGTGATTAATTTCCACACACATCCAGATTTTGGCTTCATTTGAAGACTGTGTTTTGGGTTATTCTTTCCATCTCTTCCACGTCTTTTTTAAAGAACCAAATTCTGGTATTAGTAGAGAGGAGGATTAAGTAATTTTTCATATTAAATAATGTCCTTTTGTATTTCTATTTCCTCTCCAGCTTCTCCCTCTAGCCCTATTCTTTAAGTAACCCTGCCCAGCATGTGTGGGGGACGGGGAGGATGGCTGTTTCCCAGTGTGGTCAGTGTGGGCCTCACCTAGGTTACCTTTGAAAAAAGTTTGATGGATGTGTTGCCCACAAGGATGTCCAGGAACATTCTGTGCAGGCAGTGCACATGCCTGAGGCTGGAATGTGTCTGTGTGGCTCAGTAAGGAAGGCTATTGCTGGACCAGAACGTAACTGAGATGAGATCTGTGTGCACCCAGTTCATTCAGGCTTTGAGGATGTTAATTTTGGCTTTCTGAGTAAGATGTAGGGTGACAAGACCTTCTGAACAGAGATCGACCTGTGTGTCTTCCTTTTATAAGCATCCACCTGGCTGCTGTGCAGCATCGAAGGGTGAGAGGTGGGAAGATAAATGCAGGAAATCAATGCTGATTCCAGGATACAGAGGCTGGTTGCTTGGTTGGGGGCTGAGAGGAGGTGAGCAGGAAAATAATAGGAAGTGATGGGACTGTGTATATATATTTTTCAAGATTTATTTATTTATACATACAATGTTGGGGTACAGACCAGAGGCATGGGGCAGTGAGAGGGTTCACCAGAGACAGAGTGGGGAGTAGAACAGGCAGATTGACAGAAACACACTGCTGAGGGGAGCAGCGGGCGAGGCAGGAGAGGTCTGCTGTGTCATGTGGGAATCTCTCCAGCCGGGCGTTGAACTCGTATCACCGATGCCCACATCTCCACAGCGCAGCGCCTAACCGCTGCGCCCCCAGGGAGGTCCAGGACTGTGTATATTTAGAGATGGACTTTAAAGTGTTTCCTACTGCTGGGTTTCAGAAAGGGGTCAACCCAGTACTTCAGACTGTGCAGACAGAGAGGTGGAGCCTGCAGTGACATGGAGAAGACCCCAAAAGAACCATATGTGGGCATCCTAGGTAGTTAAATTAGGAAAGTTGAAGCTGAGATCTATAAGAATGAAAGTGATGCTGACAATTGGACAAACAAGTTTGGAGCACAGGGGAAATGTCTGAGGTAAGACATGGATCTGGGAGGGGATGTGATATAAATTATGTTTGAATTACTGAGCTTGGAGGAGTCCCGCAGGGAGTGATGACTAAGGAAGAGAAGGGCCAGGACTAAACCCTGGACCCCCAGTGATGATCAATCTTAGCAGACACCCCCAGAGACAGATGCACAGTTCAACACCATGTTGGAGAAGGCACAGAGACCAGGGAGCACCCATTTCAGTGAACACAGAAATCACCTGGACGCTAGAAGGTCTAGAACAGAGCTTGAGATGCTGTTTTTTGACTCCTTTCCTCACCCTGGGGATGGAAAATTTAGGATTGATTCCCGCAAATAGATGCTTTTATCCTTGGTAACAGGAAAAGATAACAGGGACTCTGGGGTCCAAAGAGACTGAGGGAAACTCCAAACTTTGGGGACCCACCCAGAATCTGGGAACCAGCTGTTATGACTTGGAGACCTGTCTTTGCCCTGAGTCCTGTGTCCATATACACTGACTGGGGATGAGATTTGAGGGCCCCTAAGCTGACAGTGGACCTTGTCCTGCTGCTGGGGGCCCAGGGAGCCCTGGGGAGGGCCTGGCTGAGCAGGAGAAAGGGCAGCTCTGGTCTTCTGTGCTCAGTCCTGTGGCCACACGGGGGCGCTGCGCGCTGTTCTGGATTCTGGTGGAGCTGCCAGGACTGGGCGGGGTCTGAGGTGGGCAGAGCTGGTTGTCCTGGAGGGTGGGCAGCCTGTGGGCTGAGATGCTCTGTGAGGAGTCAAAGAACCAGGGCCCAGAGGAGAGAAGACTCAGGATCCCTGCCCTGTGTGGGAGGTTTCCAGGTTTTCTCCTTCAGATCCCTCTCTCCAGTCACTAGATTAAAAAAGAAAAAAAAAAACTATAAATGGGGTGCCTGTCTGGGTTCTCACCCATGCGCTTAAAAGGGACTTAAAAGACTCAACTGCAGACACACACAATGAAATTAATAAAAGGGTTTATTTACAAAAAGGGAAAGGAAAAAGATAAAGAATAAATTTTAACTTTATTAACTGTATTTTTAAAATCACAGTTAGATTTACAGAAAAGTTGCAAAGATAGTAGTCTCCTGTATAACCCACGTCATTTCCAAACTGTTAGCATCTCATGACTACTAAGTCATATGTCAGCTAAGGAAGTGATATTGATGCACTTTCAATAAACTCTTCACTTTACTTGGGTTTCATTAGTTTTTCCTAATGTCCTTTTTATGTTCTGATGTCCCACCCAGGACACCACATGATGTCCCAACCATATCTTCTTTAGGTGCCTCTGGTGAACGTTTTCTCAGACTTTCCTGCTTCTGATGACACTAACATCTCTGAGGAGAGCTGCTCAGGAATCCTTCTGACCGAGGCAATGGATTCAGGGAAAGAAGACTACACAGGTGAAGTGCTGTTCTCCATTAACACATGAAGTATACAAATATGCACTGTTTTTTCCAGTTATTTAGTAATAACTGTTGTCTTTGGAAGGTAGTCACTATGGGCAGCTCACACTTAGTGGGTGTTCAGCTATAAACATTTATTTCCATGCAGTTTTTTTTTTTTTTGTGGGGTGTGGCATAAGTTTTCAAATTAGTTGGATACATAGCAGGACCGTGATCACTGGACTGTATGGTCAATCTGTGTTTGACTTTAAAAGAAACTTTCAAAAATCTACCCTAGTGACTGTGCCATCTCATATCCAAGGCAGCACTTGGTATTTCCATTTTTTTTTTTTAACTTTCGGTAGGCATGTAATGGTATTCACTTTTGTTTTTAATGTCTTTCCCTAGTAACCTATATTATTGAGCATCGTCCATACAGTTATTTGGCACCTATATGTCTTCATTGGTGAAGTCTTTTGTCCATTTTTAAATTGGGTTATTATTGTTGAGTTGTAAGTGTTTCTTTATAAATTATTGATACGGGTCCTTTATCAGATGCATGATTTGATTTATAAATACTTTCCCCTATTTTGTGTCTTAAATTCTTGTGCTTACGTAACAGTATACATTAATGATGATATATAAGCATAGATATATTTTTCTGGAAAGAAAAATGATAAATTTCTAAATGGTTTTGGGCAAGTGACCTGGGTCACTGGAGGGTTATGGTGTCTGTGTGTGGGTGTGGGTGTGGGTGTGGGTGTGTGTGTGTTTATATAAATTCTTGAATCTAAAATTTTCTTTTGTGTACATGAAATAGAAACTAAAACCTACTAACAGCCCTTCAACTTGTAAAACGCTTCACAGATCAGGTCCTAATGCCATAATATGACCAGAGTGGCGCATCTGTCACAAGTGATGAACCTGCTCGTCACCATCTCTCACGGCCCTTGGCTTCCCTTGGGGTTCACTCCGGGTGTTGTCCATGCTGTGAGTTTTAGACAAATGTACAATGACGTGGAAACCATAATGTGTCCTACAGAGCAGACTCACTGCCTTCAATGTCTTCTGTGCTCCAAGGAAATGGAAGCAAAGATAGACCAGTGGAGCCATTTCAAATTAACAAGCTCCTGCAGAGTGAAAGAAACTGTCAGTAAATGTAAAGACGCCCTATGGAGTGGGAGAAAATACCTGCACATCATGCATCCAATATATACAAATAGCACATATAACTCAACAACCAGAAAACAACCCAATCTAAACATGGGGAGAGAAGCTAAGTGGACACTTCTCCAAAGAGGATACAGATGGCCACCATCACATGGAAAATGCTCACATCACAAATGATCAGGGGAATGCAAATCAAATGAAGTTCTGCCTGACACCTGTGAGATGGCTCATATTAAAAAGACGAGAAACAAAAAATGTTGGCAAAGGTGTGAGAACCCTCATACATTGGTGGGAATTGGTCCAGCCCTATGGAGAACAGTGTGGAGGTTCCTCAAAATATTAAAAATAGATCTACCAGATGATCCAGCTTTCCACTTCTTGGTACTTATCCAAAGAATGTAAAAACTAATTTGAATGGATTTATGTACTCTTGTGTTCATTGCAACCATATTTATAATAGTCAGATTATGGAAACAACCTATGTGCTTAACAATAGACAAGTGGATCAAGAATATTTGGTATACATATATACTATGTAATACTACTCAGCTGTGAAAAAGACGAAATCTTGAGTTTACAACAGCATGGATGAAACTGGAAGAAATAAACTAAGTGAAATCAGCAGAACAACAAATGCCAGATGATTTCATTGATATGTGTAATATAATGAAACAATGCAAAGGAAGAGATAATACCAAACCAAACCCTTGGAGTCTGGCTGCAGAACTGAGGCTACCAGAGGGGGCTGAGAGTGGGCAATAAAAGGAGTAAGAAGGTCCAGAGGACTAGGGTGAAAGAGTGTTGGTACTTTGAAGGTGTGAGTAGTGAGGTAACATACAACTGAAAAAGTGTGAACCTCTACCTCTGAATCATGTACAGTGTGTAAATGAATCCTACCTCAAAAAATATGATAATAAAAAAATGAAACTTTTTAATCAATAAAAAAAGTAATTATTCTCCTCCATCAATCACTGACCTCAGGACTTTGCTTTGCTTTCCTCTCCCCACTATCATGCAGGCTGAGGGGCTGGTTTCCCACAAGGTCAGAGGCAGGAGGTGCAGGGACTCCTGGGGCTGCTCAGACACCGCTGAGTAGAGACACTGCAGAGAGGGCGGCTCTGAGGGGAACCAGAGACAGAGGGTCAGATAAACCCCAGTGCTGAGTGAGGATTTGATTCCCAGTATAAAAGGAATGAGGGGGAGTGGGGAAGGGGAGAGAGAGAGAGAGAGAGAGAGAGAGAGAGAGAGAGAGAGAGAGAGAGAGAGAGAGAGAGAGAGAGGGAGAGAGAGAGAGAGAGAGAAAAACAGAAGAGACAGGGCACACAACATAAGACAATGGGAGGACAATTAGACATCAAGCTCCAGCATAAATCAAATTCCACAGAGTGAAGCGTGTCAGTTCCCAATGAGTACAGTTCTGTGGAGAAGCAGGTTTGAGCAGATTGAGACAGCAGAGGGCCTGGAGAAGAGGAGGAGGTTTGGGATTATTCTCATGGTTAGACTGTAAGGAGCCCGGGTGGGACCCTGTTCCAGGTCCCCTGCGGGGCTGTGGGGGCAGCTACCCCTGACAGCCCCCTCTCGCCTCCTCTAATGCTCACTAAAGCTCATCTCCTTTGGAGTTAGGGAGCTCCAACCTGGCACCCCATCTGTTTCCAGGGGGTCACTTCCTCCGTGGACTTCAGCCACTTTCTCTCTAGACAGGGCTGGGGGAGTCCCAGGGGCTGGGGAGGGAGGAGCGTGCGCCCTGCTGGCCTGGCCCAGGGTCAGGATGAGCACAGGTCACACAGTCACTGAGCTGAGCCTTTGTCTAAGGCCAGGGAGGGAGGGGAGAGATGGGGCAGGGGCTGCCTCGGCTCCTGGAGGAAGGGGCAACGTTAGAGTGGGTGACATTATTATTTCTTCATTGTTTCTGGAGTTCTCCCATCTCTCCAGGGTAACCTTCCATGTGCAGCAGGGAGAGGGTCTCAGATGGACCCAGACTAGTTCCCCCACCTCTCTCCCTCCCTCCCTCAGCAATGACGTGTACAGGATGAATGTCCTGGAATTGATGGTCCATATTGGAAAAATATATAGAAAAAGAAGTTGGATTATGATACTGTCTTCTGTGATTTGACGTAAGATTTTTCTTTTTACTGTAAAATTTACATTTGTTGTCACTATAACGATGAGCAATTTAAAACAAAAACTGGGAGGATGAGAAAGTGTTGAATTGAGTTTTCATAATGCAAATAAAAAAGGGAACAAGGAGCCAACAATGAACACTAGACAGACATTAGCACAGAGTGTCCAGTTTAACCCACGACACCCTGGGAGTTGTCAGGTATTATGGTCCCAGCGTAACTAAGGACTGTGGTTGGTGAGACACAGATGTACAGTCCGGGTCACACGTTGGTGACCCAGGGCTCTGACTTGGCCAGGCCCCTCTGCTGTGGCATCTGCGGTGAGGAAGGGTCTCAGAGATGAGGCGGCTGAGGCCTTAGTATCACAAAAATCCACTGGACAACACCCAGAATGAGGTGGGGCCTCTTAGTGATGCGCGCCCCCTACCTGCCCAGGCAGCTTTTCCGTTGTTAAGCTTAATTTAGAAAAAAATTCCTCCTGATGTTGGTCTCCTGATGGAGGGAGATGAGGGGAGAGAGGGGAGGTAATGACAGAGGCTGGGCCCCAAAATGTCTACAGAATGACTAATTCCTGACCTCTGTTCAAAAAGAATAAGGACACTTTTGCACATCATAGCCCTTGAAATATCTGAACCCCTGTGTTCGTAAGCAGGGTAAGCCACAACAAAATCCATGGTTGTTTGCAGTATGTTGGTGGAAATGTCCTCACCCACCAGAAACAAGAAGTCCTCCTGAACTGCTTTTTGTGTAACTGTATTTATTCATTCCTCGCAGGACAGTCATGACCCCGGGCCATGCCTGGAGCCTCCTGGAAGAGGTTGTGGGAGATGGATTATTTTGTGCCTCAGCTATCCTGTGTCTTTGCCTTGATTATTCTTTGCTTTGACCAGTCTGTGTCTCTCAGAGCTGAAAGTTTGAGATAAGGAACCTCTTAGGGCAAAAGTCCTGGCATGAGGATCTCTACATGCTGAAAACAGCCTGTGCTGAAAACAGCAGTAGATATTATGCTTAGAGTAGCAAAAACCCTGAGACTTTCTTGTCTCTCTCCCTATTTTCTCAGCCTTGGCTGGGGACAGCTGGCTATGCCTCCCCCACACACTTGTGTACCCCCTGTTTGCCTGCTTGCTTCTTTGATCTTTTTTATTTTCTGTTTGATTCTAAATGAAAATGAGACTGCCCCTGCAGCTGGGCTGCTCCTCCCTGGTATGGTCCCTCCAGGCTTCTCAGGGCTCTGCACGTGGACTCTGAGTGATCCTTTGTTATTCTGCCGCCACAGGTTGTAATGAGACAAGAGGTAACAGGTAACATCTGTCTGGAGACAGGGGCTCTTAGGAACATCTGCTGTGGCCACAGCTTCTGCCAGGTCTACTTACCGCCGAGTCACTCTCAGGCCCGCTTAGGTCCACGAAGCCTGGAGCCACTGCAAGAGGGAACAGCAGGTTCAACTGTATTCTGGCCAGTTTGTCCTCTGGGGGCAGACTTGGCCAGTGATCTTCTGTCGCTGCATTGAATCAGGACCCTTGCAACCCGGTGCAGGCAGTGGGGGACAAGCAGCTTTGCCGAGGCCTGCTTCAGCAGCGAGGGTTGACACAAGCTACGGGCAGAGAGGCCCCTGGCATGCCACACCCCCAGCTCAGGTACAGCCTGTGGGCATCCCTGAGCTCTGGCAGTGTTGGCCTTGGCTGTGCTGTGGCAGGGGGTAGCAGCCTGGTGGGCTGCGATAGAGGGGGAGACTGCTCACGTTGCTTAGGTGAGCATCAGGCCCTGCTGAAGCCCGCTCCCTCTGTGGCTTCTGATGCCTTGGGGAGAGGGGCCCTTACTGTGTGCAGACTGTGGGCCCATCTGGTGGGCTCTGAGTCACAGCGGCCCGCACTCCAGGGTGAGACTACCTGACCTCAGGCATCTGGACACACTGGCAGGTGTTTCACTTGTGAACACAGCGCCTTGTAAACAAACCAATCAGGTTCAAGCTCCCAATGGACCAATCATAGATTTGAGCTCTAGCAGATTCCATTTAAGGTTTTTGAGACCACTTGGCTATAAATGGACCAATCTGATCGGAGCTCAGCTGGTACCATACAGCTTGGATTATACAGTCTTATTATACTGATTATTATATTGGTTATACAGTCACTCAGTCTTAAAAGGCGGGCACCCTGAAAAGGATATAAGCCAGAGCAGTAGCCAGCTTGAGCTACTTGATTAGACAGCTGTAGATTAGATTCATCAGTACTCCTCGAAAGACCTTTGCAGAGACCTCCACAGACTTCCAGACCTCGATATAGCTTTGAGGCCTTTCGCAAGACCTGATCACTATACCTGCCTCTGGCCCTGCCTCTAACATCACCTGCAGAGAGCATCGTTTACCTGTCCCTGGTGTTTCTTTCTTTTTTTTTTTTTTAAGATTTATTTATTTATACATACAAGCTGGGCTACAGTCCAGAGGCGTGGGGCGGCGAGAGGGTTCACCCCTGTCCCTGGTGTTTCTAAAGGAGCTCTTTGCAGTTGGTTTGTGCCCAACATCTCTAAAAGCTGTTTGCTGTTGGTCCAATGGCATCTTTATGAGCTGTGACATTGGCCCCTCTGGCATCATCACCTGCTGGACCAGTGCTGACCAGCACTGCTGACCTATATCTGGCCACTTCTGACAACTGTCCACCATTTCTGATCCTTCGACACCATCTCCTATGCTATGCATCTGTCACTGTGCAGTCCAACATCTGGTGCTGCCTACCTGGCCTTAGGACTGCTGTGTCCAAAGCAGCCTGAGCAGCCCCACCTGGGATCACCTCCAGTTGCTACCGTGAGTTGGGTCCTGGCAAACTGCTTACCCAGATGCCGCCAGCTCCATGCCCTCATCAAAGGGCCAGCCCCACCTTGCATGAGTAGCTTTGTTTTGGACTGCTGGACACTGGGGACACTATCTGAGTTAGGACAAGTGGCCATTTGTAGCCTTAAAAACTTCTCTCTTTTTTCTAGTCTCCCCTTTGTTAATAGAACTTGAACCGGACTGCTGTCTTGCAGTTGTGAATGCATGGGTGAGCCCTAGAAACAGTGCGCCTTTAAACTGTTGTAACATGACCAGCGATTGGAACTGCTGACTGTCATGCTGCAGAGTGTGGTGTCCTGCCCTGACACCCTCTTCTCTGCTCAGTCCTAAGAAAGTGACACTAAATAAGGAAGTGCAGCTGCAGAAAGTCATGGCTCCTAGAAAGTGTTAGGATTTGAGTTACTGATGTACAGGTCTTGAAATTCATTCTCACTGTATCGATGAGGGCAAATCAGTGGAAAGACCAACTGGGCCCAGACACAGCCCGGGACCCTGGCTCCCCGTCCCTGCTCGTACTTTGATGTGCGAGGAAGGACAGACCTGAGGATCCCAGGAGAAGAGCTGGAGACTCACCTCTGCCTGCCCTTTCTTCACGTAAAATATTGGGCCCAAATGGACAAAAATATTTAGGCCACAGGAAGCCACCTGTCTATGATGAGTAATTCCTTATCCTGGTTTGACTGTAATTCAGGTTATTTGACTATAAGCTTAAACTTTGATGACAATATCAATCTAAGTGCCATGTAGCAGAAGGTGTCTGTCTTCTCGGCAAACATTTCAAACCTCCTCATAAAAAGGTTATTGGTACAGAGGGAAAATGAGGAATCAAGATTTGATATTTAAAGGACACTGACTTGTAAGAGTCCTGGGTGGGGAAGTGACGTAACACACTGTTATTATAGGGCGGGGGGATTTCAGGACAGACGCCCTGTGGACACTGCACAGGGGCAGGAGGAAACTCTCCAGGGAGAGGCCTGTGAGCACAAGTGAGAGGGGCCTATTGAGGGACCACAGTCAACGCAGACACGCCTGATTCCTCCTGTGTATCTGTAGATGGTGAATAAATGTGAATGAAATCATGGAAGATGCTCATAGGGTGTGACTGGGCTTAAGATAACATCGGGGGAAGGAACGTCTGAGATTCTCTAGTGAATATATAACTTAGACTTTTACAAGAAATGATGCTGCTCTTTTAGTGAACAGCAGTCATGGTCATCAACCAAGAGAGAGGTCCAAGGGGAAGCAGGTTTTGTGAGCTGCAGGTGGTGTGTAAACATCAGGCAGAAATGGCCTCTGCAGCCACAGAAAGTGAGGGTGGTGATTAAGGGCAGAGATTCCCAAAGAGCCCCTCTCCCTGCATGGACACTGCAGACACAGGGGTGAGGTCACCTTCAGGGCCCCATTAGAGCTGCTTTTCTACCCGAGGGAGCAAGTGACCCAAAGACCACCCTCTCCTGAGACCCATTTCTCTCCTAGGGAGGAGAAGCCGCACGAACCCTTTGCCTCCAGAGTCACTGTGAGCATTAAAGGTGCTCTGTGTACATCGTAAGATGATAATGAATTCAGGCTGTTTTAGTAACATTAATTATGCCATAATCCAGCTGCCAAAGAAGAAGCTGAGCCACATCACTGACATGCTCTGCTCCAAGTCTACCGAGGGGTGGGGCCTGGGGCTCCTATTTCCATCAGTGACACTCTGACCTCAGTCTCTCCTCTAGCAGTGGGAGAGGCCCTGGACCGGGACTCACCTCACTCAGAGCTCTGGGTCCTCACAGACGGGAACTATGAGAGTCTCTACTGGGGTCACGTGCTCCTCCTGAGGGACTGGACACCAGGCCCTGTGCTGGGGAGAGGGCTGCTCCCCAGACACACCCCTGATGGTGATGTGTCTTATGGGGACATTGCATCCTGGGGTGGCTGGAGAGCCCTTGAGTGTAAGACTCTCCCTCTGCAGGAGGAGGTGTCTGGGCTGTGAGGGTCACCAGGCACCAGTTTTGGGCTCTCACACCCCAGAAACTAGACTGACCTGCATGAAAATCCTCAAAGGCAGAGGTGACCTTGGGTTTCAAGAAAGACAAGTGACCATCACTAGGGCAGAAACAGCAGACCATCACTTTTGCTTTTCGGGACACTTTTGCAGGGAAAACAGCCTCATTCTGTGGCCTCGGTGGACCCAGCACAGCTGACCCTGTGATCCTGACAGGGACACGGCTTTCCACGGCCTCTCATGGGAACCTGCTCAAATGTGGGTTAATTACCAGAGTCAGGGGTCCTGTCACGTTAGCCCCACGTTGGCGTCAGTGAAGGGACAGGCTTGTCAGCCTCCCTGCATCACATGTGTGGGTCGTGAGGAAGGAAGGTCTGTGTTCTCCGTGTGTCCCCGGATCTGCCCACTGATGCCAGCAGGAGCTGTGGCAGCTTCTCCAGGCCCTAATCACAGTCCATTTCCAGCCACAGCCCCCACTGCCCAGATACCGCACCATCTAAAGCAGTGCTTCTAGTCTGTGTAAGGTTTACAAGAACGGGCATGTCTGTCCTCAGGACTACTGGACAAAGGTTTGGGTGAAGAAAGAGGTAACTGCCACCATCTTTCCATGCTGTTTGCATAGGCCTCTGAGTCCCAATGTGCCCCTCGAGTATATGTGTCATTTCCAATGGGAATTTGTTTGTACTTTTCCTAATTACTAGATTTTGACTCACAGAAGACTTCTATATAGGGATGAGAAGTCATATCTTTTTCTTTAGCATGATAATTGGTATTCATTAGTATTTGAAAACAATAATGCAGGGAGTTTTCTTGGAATTATTTTCTAGAAATTAGGTTTGAATTATTTTCGCTACATAAGGAACTGGAGGAAAAGCATCAGAAGAAAGGTTGTAGTGTCCATGCAGGCCCTTCAATTTGCCATCTTAGCAGTAGGTGGGGTGTGCCAGGCCCAGGTAAAGACTTGAACATGCTTAACATTGTGTCTCCTGCTCCTTAAGGTCAGCTTTGCTTCAGGCTAGGCTTATGGGACTCAGACACCGCTGTGAGAGTGAGCTAGAGGTCTAACAGTGCCTTAAAATAGTCAGGTTAGGAGGTAACTAACTAGGTTAGCTGCCTCAAGAGCTAATTTTTCAGGAGTAAATGTTATAGATGTTTCTCTTCTGTAAAGCATTGTGAGATCAGGTTAAAGTGATTTATCAAAAAGTCATGGGACAGAACCTCTATGATTGTGGAAGCCCAGGGTTTGTGCCCCAGGTCTGTCCCGTGATAAATATGGGGATGTTTCCACTCTCACCTTTTAAATGGGGCTAGTAGAGTCTTGCTTGTCTGCCTCACACAAGTATTCAAAGGATTAAGCAAAATTAATAGCTTTAACCTATAGTTCTATATAAATAAATGCATTTACAAATTTTGAATTAAAAAATAAAAGAAATTGTTATAATAGTTTAAGAAAAAAAAACAACTATATACTGCTTACAAGAGATGAGCCTTCTATATAAAGACACACTAAAAGTAAATTGATGGAAAATGATATGATATGAAGGTACAAACTATAACGAGATTTGGAGTGGCTAGATTAATAACAGGGAGAAAAGACTTCAAAACGGTATTTGTTGCCAGAGTTAAAGAGAGAGCCCGCATGATGATAAATCTAATAGAATGAGAAAGTTCACAAGGACAGGAAGGAGACCATAGTTGGCTGGGTGTGGGGAGGGAGAGAGGATCAAACATAAAGTTGCAGGAGGAAGCATTTCAGGATGAAAGGGCTGCACTGTCTGTCCCTATGATGGGAATCCCATGATCCTAAACAATTACTGATATTCATCTAACTGTCCACTTAAAATTGGTGAATTTTATTTAATGTAAAGACCTTAAATAAAAGTGTGCAGAAAGAAGACAAAGTAAAGACATTTAAATAATTAAAAGCACAGACTTCATGGCTAGCATTTCTGTCCTAAGCAATTTTAAAGTGAGTCTTCCAGGCTGAAGGGAAATGACACTAGATAATAACTCACACAACAGAGACACACATAATACTGTTTATGTACATTTGTCTTAATTTATTTAAAAGACATGATTGTTTAAAGTATATTATGTTATACAGTTTTATTGTGCTTAGAATGTATTTTGATTTAATATCTATGACAGTAATAGCATAAAGGTGATTAAATGGAACTCTGTTGCTGAAGACTTCCTATATTTTACTGGATATAGTTCAGATAGGTGGATTGTGAAAAAATGAAGAGATAGATTATATCCTTACCAAAATAAAAACTATTGAAATAAACATATATTAAAAGTCACTTGAGGAATTAATCACACACAAAAATTATTTGCTTCAGTCAAAGTAAGGTGGAAAGGGGGCCTCCCCGGTGGCGCAGTGGTTAAGCGCTGCGCTGTGGAGCTGCTGGCAGCAGCGACGAAAGTTCGACGCCCGGCCGGGGAAAATCCCACATGGCAAGGCAGACCCCTCCTGCCTTGCCCGCTGCTCCCCTCAGCAGTGTATTTCTGATCTGTCTGTTCTGCTACCCGCTCTGTCTCTGGTGAACCCTTTCGCCGCCCCACGCCTCTGGCCTGTACCCCAGCTTGTATGTATAAATAAAAAAAAAAGTAAGGTGGAAAAGAAGAAATAGAATAAAAATAAGTATCAAAATGATAAACTCAAATCTGACCATATCAAAAATCATACTAATTATAAATTAACTAAAACTCTAATCAAAATTCTGAGGTTTTTCAGATTGGATAATATCAAGGCAGACTTGTATTCTATGTGTAGTAGAAAAACTTTCAATGTAAATAACAAAAGGTTGAAACTTAAAAGGTGAAAGGATATGTCAAGTAAATAGAAAGTATTATGAAACTGGAAAGCTTGCTATTATAAAACAAAGTAGATTTTAGGACAAGAAGTGTTGCTAGAAACGAAAAGGACATTTTAATGAAATAATGGTCGGTATATAAAGAGAAAAAAGAACAAATGTATAAATGACTAATTACAGAACTCCATAATAGATGAACCAAAAAGTGGTCAAAATGAAAAATATATACAAATTAACAATTACATTGACAGATCAATACTTACCCCCCACCGACAGAACTGGGAAGCATAAAATAAATGTGGAAAAAGATTGAATCATGTGATGAGCCACTTGACCTAGTGGCTATGTAGTGAGCACCACATCCAACGTGAACAGAATAAGCAACTTTTTCAAGTATAAGCAGAATATTCACAATAATAGACTAGAAGCTGGTCCTAACACATGTCTTAGTAAATTTTAAGAGATTTATATTATAGAGAATATTCTCTGTCACAATGACACAATCAAATCCATAACATAAAGATATGTGGAATGTCTCCCAATATTAGGAAAGTAGTTAGCATACTTCTAACCCATGGATTAGTATAACTTAAAGACACAATTGAATACTAAAAAAAAAACCAAATGCACAACTAATAAATGGGCAGCAGATATGAACAGAAAGTTCACCAAAGAGGATATCCAGGGGTCAACAGATATTTTTAAAAATTCATCATTGTTTCCAATAAGAGAGACACAGGTCAGTACCACAATGAGACACCATCCCACACTCATGAAAATGACACATATTAAAAAGCCCACCCACACCCAGTGCTGAGAGGGTTGGGGGGCAAAAGGAGCCCTATAACACTGTTGGCAATGTAAATTAGTGCAGCTATTATGGAAAACAATCTGGATTTATCTTCAAAAACTGAAAATTCAAATCTAGCAATTCCACCCTTGGGCATCTACCTAAAGGCACAAAACCATCAATGAAAAAATGAATGTTCTGCTATGTTCATAGCAGCATTATTAACAAAAGCTAGGACACTGAAGCCACCTAAATGCTGATGGAGGATTAGATCAAGAACAAGTGTTATGGGGCCTCCCTGGTGGCTCAGCGGTTGAGTGCTGCGCTGTGGAGCTGTCGGCGGCTGCGCGTTGCGGGCAAGTTGCGGGTTCGATGCCCAGCCCGGGAGAGTCCCACGTGGTGAGGCGGACCTCTCCTGCCTCGCCCGCTGCTCCCCTCAGCAGTGTATTTCTGATCTGCCTGTTCTGCTCCCCGCTTTGTCTCTGGTAGGCCCTCTCACAGCCCCATGCCTCTGGCCTGTGCCCCAGCTTGTATAAATAAATCTTTAAAAAAAAAAAAAAGAACAACTGTTATATCCACACTATGGAATACTATTTAGTCATAAGGAAAAATGAAATAAACCATTCTCAGCAAAATGAAAGTTTGAGAGAATTGTGCAAGTGAGAATGATATAAATAAACATTGGACACATACATAGCAAGATGCTTGATAAAGTAATACACTTACAAAAACCAGTGGACTTTAACAAACACCCTGAGGGCTCTGAGGCTGAGAGGGAGGGGGAGGGAGAGAATAAAGGGATATAAAGGATGGTGGTGAGAAAAAAATAATGAAGACGAAATCACAAGGAAAATGGATGCTTTCCAACTTTATGAAAATATAAACAGAGGGCGTCCCTCGTAGTGCAGCGGCTGTGCGCTGCGCTGTGGAGCTATTGGCAGCAGGGACATGAGTTCGACACCTGGCCTGGGAGATTCCCACATGGAGCTGCAGACCTCTCCTGCCTTGCTGGCTGCTCCCCTCAGCAGTGTATTTCCATCCATCTGCCTGTGCTGCTCCCTGCTCTGTCTCTGGTGAACCCTTTCATGGCCCCACGCCTCTGGCCTGTACCCCAGCTTGTATGCATAAATAAATAAATCTTAAAAGAAAAAAGAAAATATAAACAGAATTTTTATGGGGTGTAGGAGAAACAGAGATACAGGGAAATTTAGGACATTAATGTGGATAGACAGAAACTGTAACAGGGTGGTGCCCAGGAAAAGGATGGGTTCCAGGTTCCCTGCTCCACCCAAGGGAGTGTAGAGCTGAGCAGGAGAGATAAGAAGCTGGAGAAGAGAGAAGGAAGACACAAGAAGTAGGAGAAGGAAGGAGGCAGGATGGAGAGCCAAAAGAAGCATAAGGAGCAGAGAGACATGTAAAGAAGCTGCACTGGCCTGGACTGAAACAGATGTGGGTGAGAAACATTTGGGGAGCTTGACTATGGCAATGTTGATCTGGATTTTGATTTTGCTCTTTTCCTCCCAGAATTGTCTGGCTGTTTCTGACTCTTTTCTATGAGTCCCTGCCAAAAGCTGTTTTATACTTGTGGCAGGCTTTTGGGCCTTGCTTTGGACCAATCCTATTTGGGTTGCCTTTTACACCACAAGGGGTTGGGTAACTTTGGGTACTTAATTTGGAAACTAGGGCCTCCCCCATGGCTCAGCGGTTGAGCACTGCGCTGTGAAGCTGTTGGCCTCGAGCGACGCTGGTTTGACGCCCGGCCGGAGAGAATCCCACATGGTGCGGCAGACCTCTCCTGCCTCGCCCGCTGCTCTCCTCAGCAGTGTATTTCTGATCTGCCTGTTCTGCTCCCCACTCTGTCTCTGGTGAATCCTCTTGCCGCCCCACGCCTCTGGCCTATACCCCAGCTTGTATACATAAATAAATAAAATTCTCTAAAAAAAAAAATTTGGAAACCATATTCTTTGTCTCTTCTGTCTTGTACATTGATTGTATTAAAGTTTGTTTCCATTTAAGGTCCTATATGTTTTGTATTGAAGCGGAGGATGGCAGACCCTAATTTGAGCGGGCAGGTTTGGGGGTTCTGGGGTGTCCCCTGTCCCTGACCTATAACAAAACTATGATGAACAAGAGTTAATGTGAAATGTACAATTCTTCTAAAGACACAAATTACCAAACTGAATTAAGAAGAAATAGAAACCCTAAATAATCCCATACGACCTAAAGAAATTAAATACATTTAAAAATACTCCCCAAAGAAATCTCGGGCACAGATGTATTCACCTGTAAATCTAGCAAACATTTAAGTATTAACAGGAGACCAACCCAAACTGTTGCAGAAAATAGAGGAGGAAAGAAACAACTTCTAAATAATTTCTGAAGCAGTTATAACACTACTGCAGGGTCAGACAATATCAAAGGGTAACTGCAGACCATCCTCGTCTCTGCTGAATCCTGGAGGAAATATCAGCAAATCTAAGTCAAAACATTATGCCTTACTAAGTACTATGTCCTAGTATGTCTTTGTCTTTTACCCAGAGGACTAACTATAAACGGCACCTATATGAATTCTGATAGAAAAACCCAAATTTTGAGATCACGATCTGAAATTTTGATACACAAGAACTCATTCAAAATTCAATGGTTTAATTCCAAGCATGCATGCCTTGAGGTTATATTGTTGGGTATTTATACTTTTATTCTGTGTTTAAATCTGTTTACTTAAAAAACAAAGCTCATGGTGTTCAGCAAAAAAGGAGTAATTAATCTGGTCTATGTTAACAAAGATAAATTTGCCTTTTAATGTTTATATTAAAACTTCTCTTGACAAAGTTCCTTTCTAGGAAAACTAATCCACTTATCTTTTCCCCTTAAAAACCCTAACTTTTTTCCTCCTCTAGCTGCTCTAGCTGAGAAATTCAAGATGACATCTAAAGCCACACTGAGTCTTTCACAAGTATACAGGAAATGTATATGATATTAACTCTCTGATTTTTCTTGTTTTTAATCAGTCTATATAGTGCTTGTCTAGAAAAGTAACTTGGCTTGTTCCGTTAACTTGGTATTCTAGTCCTAAAAGAAACTAAAGCTACATCTGACACTTTCAGGTTATCTTTTCTTCCTTATTGTAAGGAAACTAAATTTTTAATGTCATATTACCTAAAAGGATATTGTTTTCTTTCTATAATGTATATTTACGTCTAACTCATCTAGTTCAAAGAGATGATAGCATAACAGCTCTTATAATGTCTTACAATCTAAAAATTAAAACCTAGGATGTCATAACTCTGAATGTATTTAGAAATGTATTTGAAATGGCTATGTTGAAGGTATCATGCACAATTAAGTGTCAAAATAAAATGGCTATCTTTAACAAGAACTGATATAACAATATGAAGGCCAAAGTAAGTATTGAAGGCCTGAGAGAGGTATCTGAAAAGAAATTTTATGCGCATACATGATTTGCTATAAAAATATTTCAGTTAACTTGATATCAGTAGTGCACCTATGTAAAACCACACTTCCGTTCTGTAACAGGGTGGTCCCTAGGAAAAAGGGTGTGTTCCAGGTTCCCTGCTCCACCCAAGGGAGTATAGAGCTGAGCAGGAGAGATAAGAAGCTGGAGAAGAAAGGAGAGACACAGGAGACTGAAGAAAGGAAGGAAGCAGGATGGAGAGCCAAAAGAAGCACAAGGAGCAGAGAGACATGTAAAGAAGCTGCACTAGCCTGGACTGATTGAAACAGATGAGGGTGAGAGACCCGTGGGGAGCTTGACTATGGCAATGTTCATCTGGATTTTGGGTTTGCTCTTTTCCTCCCAGCATTGTCAGGCTGTTTCTGACCCTTTTCTATGGGTCCCTGCCAAAAGCTGTTTAATACTTGTGGCAGGCTTTTTGGGCCTTGCTTTGGGCCAATCCCATTTGGGTGGATTTTACCCACAAGGGGTTGGGTAACTTTGGGTTCTAATTTTAGAAACTATATTCTTTGTCTCTTTTGTATTCTACACTGATTGTATTAAAGTTTGTTTCCACTTAAGGTCCTGTATGTTTTGTATTGATGCGGTTGATGGCAGAACCTATTTAGAGTGGGCAGGTTTGGGGGCTTTGGGGATGTTCCTCTCCCTACCCTGTAAGAGTTCTTTTAAACATATAATGATTAGGTGCTGTACAGCTGCTTTCACTTGCTTCCTACACCTAATTAAAGACTAAGTAATGTAAAAATCTTGGTACTTTTTTATACTCAGTTTACCTGCCTGAAAAAAATATTACCTATCAGCATTGCTGAGCCTTGTCAAAAATAACAAAACTATTCTTTAATATCTTGATTCTAAGTAATTATTTAATAAAAATTTATAAGTTTGTTAATGCTATGACGACTTCCCTTATATAAACAATTCTAAAATATTAAAGTCTTTGTTTTAAAAGGACTCATAAGCCTCTTGTCATAAAAGCAGGGACCATCAATTATAAAAAACTGAGGGAAGTTACTAAAAAACATAAAGCCTTCAATCACAACTTGAGAAAAAGTAAAACAGGGTATTGTGCAACCATCCTGATCCTAGCAGGTTCTTCGTCAGTCCTACCAGATTTGTTGTTTTGTTAGTCGTTTTCATGATGTTGTTCACTATATTTCACTGTACTCCACCGAAATCTACCATACTCCACAACACACCTCCACATACCTCCATGCCACGCCACGCCTCAGTTCTCTGCGCTGCTGCTTTATACCTCGGTCTTGGCTCGGGTGCGCTCATTCACGCAGGCCCACACCTCACACCAGATGCCCGCCATTGGGCATGCGCACAGGCCTGCAGCGATCTATTGAGGTGGAAAAACCTGATAATTTTCTCGTCACCCTGCAGGGGGAATCTAGAGAATAACTAGCACCCATAGGTACCAATATACAAAGTTTGTTTGCTTTTAACTTCTCAAATTGCAATTGCTCTGGCCTAACAGCTGTTGAGCAACATTTCATTCCTAACTATGGCCTCATAGCAGTAGAACATTTTATCCCAGCAGAACCAGGCCTAGGGCCTTGGACTTGTATTGCCACCCACTGCGAGGACCAACTTGGCTGGGACCTTACAATCTTTAACTTGGGTGAGAGGGTTTCTGTTTTATCACCTACAGAACCACTCTGGGTTCCAGCAGAAGCAGTACACCCCTATGACTGTGCAGTCCTCTGGAACATAAGATCAAGGCTTGATGCCCTTGAAGCTGCTGTATGCTGACTTGGTGAACAGCAACAAACCCTCTGAACACCACAAACTCAATTGTGTCTTCTCACAAGAGATTGGAGGGCAAATTACCCTATTAAGTGTCCAACAGCACTGCCTTCGCTTACAGCAACAGTGCCAGCTTTGGGAAAGAAAAAGGGTTAGATGTTGGGAGCTAGGACATTGTGCTCTTGGGAAACAGTCCTGAGCCACACCACCGCCGCTGAGTGATCTGAGGTGGCAACAGTCACTCGGTCATGAGACATAGAGGGTGTCACCTCACTGTGACCTTCAGCTAGAACACAGCTCAGCACAGGCCTGCAGCTTCCTGTATTGTTGCAACCGCTGGCACCTCCTGACACCTCCAAGACACTAACTGTTACCAGCGCATCAACCTTCCCCTGCCCTCCCTGGTGCTCTAGATTGTATAAATAAATGGGCTGCACCAGTACTGGGCACCTGGGCTCTGCGACAGCCCTCCTGGTCCCATCTTCCACTAACATTTGACTCGTCTTTCCTCACCCTCCTACCGTCCTCCCTCAGATTCTGCTTGATCCGGCTGGTCTACGGCAAGTAAAATCCTAATAATGTCTCCTAAGTCTCCTCTGGCTGAGTCAGTCTTTTAGACTTTCCTTGTTTTTGATGGTCTTCACATTTAGGGAGTATTGCTCAGGTGTAGTGTAGAAAGGCCCTCAATTTGAGTTTGGTAGACTGGGGTGATGGGCTTGGGGAAGAAGATCACAGAAATGAAATGCCATTCTCAACAACACAGTAAGGGAGAATAAAGCATACTTGTTCTTAACTGATGATGTTCACCTCCCCGACCTGGGGTTAAGGTCCTGTCTCCCACTTTCTCCCTGGAAAGGTCTTTTTTTTTATGTTCCCTTCCAGTCTTTAGAAGGAAGCCACTATGTGCAGCCCACAGCTAAGGGAAGTTCTGCTATAAACATTTATGTGCAGGTTTTGTGTGAACAAAAGTTTTCAAGTGAGTTGCATAAATACCTAGGAGAATGATCAGCAGGTTTTAGGGTGAGTCTGTGTTTAGATTCATAAGAAACTGCCAAATATCTTCTAATGGCAGTGCTATTTTGTATCCTGCCAACCATGAGTGGGGTCTGTTGTGCAGGCGGGCACAGGGCAGACGATAAAGAGTCCCAGAGCCCTCAGTGGATATTACAGGCTTTAATGCTCTTGCAGGGAACCAGGCAGGGAGGATGGCATGCAGGAAGTAGGCGCAGGCCAGACAAGGGGGCTGGGAGGCTGGGAGGCAGGCAGGCAACAAAGCTTCCAAGCCTCCAGCAACTCTTTTTGCCCTTTCTCTGGCCTCCCTCTGGCACTCTGTGTCCTGCAGTCTTGTCGCCTTGCCTCTTCTGTAGTCACCTGGCTGCTGAGTGGGCCTCCTCCTGTCTGCTTTTATCCCAGCCTCTAGGCTCAGGTGTGCACTCTTGCTCATGTGCACCCGATGCTCTTTGGACCCAGGCTTCCACAATCAGGCAGAAGTGCCCCACCCAAGCTCCCAAGTGCCCCTGTGTAGGGGCAGGAAGAGATGGGGCGCAGGTTCTCAATGGAGCTGGGTAGAGGGGTAAAGGAGAAATCCTGGAGCCCTGAGTGGCTTTTTAATGATCTTTTGTAGTGAGGCAACCAGGTACAGGGCAGATTGGGGAGCCGGGGGGCCAGAAGGCTGGCAGGCCTCCTAGCCCCTGACAAATCTTCACTCTCTCTGGGCTCTCTGGTGTTCTCTCTGCTATACCCCAAACAGTCCTCTGCTCAACACTCTGTTCTCTGCTGCTGCTGCTATTGCTGCTGCTTATACCCTCGGCCTCCAAGCCCAGATGTGTCCACTCACGCATATTCACACCCTGCTTCAGGTGCCCACCATCAAGCAGTCGTGCAGACCCACTGGGGTCTATCATTGGTGCGAGGGCAGAAAAACCTGATTATTCTTTCATTTACCTTACACCCTTGCATAGGCTGCAGGTGGTAGCCACAGAGGCTTGTGGCATAAAAAAGCTTCATTATCTCATTTACCCTACAGGGTCTCTGTTACTCCCCATTCTGGTCAGTACCTGTTGCACAATGTACCTCTTATCTGAGTCTTCTCCTTTTTTTTTATTGTTCAATTAATTTTAATTTTTTAATTCTTATTTTTTTAAAAATTTATATCCTTTACATTACTGTGTATCCCCCATAGGTTTCCCACCACCAATTCACCCGTGAACCATCACCATAGTCCCTTGTGCTCTTTTCTCCTCTATTTTGGTCTCTCTTCCTCCCCCTCCCATGCAGAATGTCTCTTATTTGTGGTTGCCTGCTAGTTTTTGCTTTTATGTTATGTGTGCTATTTTCTCCTTCTGATTTGTCGTTTGGCTCTCTTATAGTCCTCCTGTAAGTGATACCATTCTATATTTTTTCTTTTTCCTTCTGGCTCATTTCACTGAGCATGATCCCTTCTAGCTCCATCCATGTTGCTGAGAATTGTGTTAGTTTATTATTTTTGGTTGCTGAATAGTACTCCATTGTATACATGTACCACTTCTTCTTGATCCAGTCATCAATTTTGGGGTATTTCGCTTGATTCCATGTTTTAACTATTGTAAACAGTGCTACAATAAGCATAGTTGTGCATATGTCCTTTTGAATTAATGTTTTTGTGTTCTTTGGGTATATTCCTAGGAGTGGAATTACTGGGTCATATGGAAGTTCCATTTTTAGTTGTTTGAGAAACTGCCATACAGCTTTCCATAGAGGTTGGACCAGTTTTCAGTCCCACCAACAGTGTAGGAGTGTTCCTTTTTCTCCACATCCTCGCTAACATTTGTTGTTTTCTGTTTTTTTAATGTATGCCATTCTTATTGGTGTGTTATCTCATTGTGGTTTTGATTTGCATTTCCCTGATTTTGAGGGATGTTGAACATTTTTTTCATATACCTGTTGGCCATTTGCTTTTCTTCTTTGGAGAAGTGTCTTTTAAGTTCTTCTGCCCATTTTTTGACTGGATTGTTGACTTTGTTTTTGTTGAGTTGTGTGAGCTCCTTGTAGGTTTTTGTTATCAGTCCTTTATCGGTTATATTGTGTGCAAATATTTTCTCCCAATTAGTAGGGTGCCTGTTTGTTTTGGTTGCTGTCTCTTTTGATGTACAGAAGCTTTTTATTTTGATGTAACCCCAGCTGTTTATCTTTTCCTTCACTTCCTTCACTTTGGGGATGTGTCTTTAAAAATGTTTCTGAGATGCATGTCATGTCCTGTTTTGCCTACGTTTTCTTCTATATAATTTACGATTTCAGGTCTTATGTCCAAGTCTCTTATCCATTTTGAATTGGTTTTCATGCATGGCATGAGGTAGTAGTCTAGTTTCATTTTTCTGCATGTAGTCGTCCAATTTTCCCAGCACCATTTGTTGAACAAACTGTCCTTGTTCCACTGCATATTCTTTGCACCTTTATCAAAGATTAATTGTCCATATATATGTGGATTGATTTCTGGGTTCTCTATTTGAGTCCATTGATCTGTGTGTCTATTTTTGTTCCAGTACCATGCAGTTTAATTATTATGGCTTTGTAGTATAGTTTGAAGTCTGGGAGGATGATATCTTCATTCTCCTTCTTTTTGGTGAGGAGAGCTTTGGCTATTTGAGTTTTTTGTGGTTCCATATGAACTTCTTCAGTATTCATTCTATCTCTTTGAAGAATGTCATTGAGATTTTATTGGACTAGTGTTGAATCTGTAAATTGCTTTCAGTAGTATGGCCATTTTGATCATATTAATTCTTCCAGTCCATGAGCAGGGGATGTCTTTCCATTTCTTTGTGTCTTCCTCTATTTCTTTTAATAGTGTTTTATAGTTTTCTTTGTATAGGTCCTTTACCTCTTTTGTTAGGTTTATTCCCAGGTATTTATTTTGTTTTGTTTTGTTTTGATTGTTTTCTTGATTTCCTCTTCTTTGGATTGTTTCCATACAGGAAAGCTAATGATCTTGTGTTGAATTTGTCCCCACTACTTTACTAAATTGATTGATTATTTTGATTAGTTTTTCTGTGAAGTTTTTCAGGATCTCTATGTATATTATCATAACATCTGCAAATAGTGATAGCTTTACTTCTTCTTTCCCTATTTGTATTCCTTGTATGCTTTTCTCCTGTCTTATTGCTCTGGCTAGGACTTCCAGTATTGTATTGAAAAGCAGTGGTGACAGTGGACAACCTTGTCTTGTTGCAGTTTTCAAGGGAAAGGTTTTCAGTTTTTCACCATTGAGAATGATATTGGCTGTGGGTTTGTCATACATGGCCTTTACTGTGTTGAGGAATGTTCCTCCTATCCCTAGAATTTCTAGGACTTTCTTCATAAATGGATGTTGGGCTTTGTCAAATGCTTTCTCAGCATCTATTGATATGATCATACAGTTTTTATGTTTCTTTTTGTTGTTGTGTTGGATTACATTTATTGATTTTCTGATGTTGAACCATCCATGCGCCCCTGGTATAAATCCCACTTGGTCATGGTTAACTACCTTTTTGAGGCATTGTTGGATTCTATTAGCTAAAATTTTATTGAGGATTTTTGCATCAGTGTTCATGAGAGAGATTGGCCTGTAGTTTTCTTTTTTGTGTTGTCCTTGTTCGGTTTTGGTATTAGGGCAATGTTGGCTTCATAGAACATATTTGGTAGTATTCCTTCCTTCTCAAATTTTTTAAAGAGTTTGTGTAAGATAGGCACTAGCTCATTTATGAATGTTTGGTAAAATTCATTTGTGAATCCGTATGGTCCTAGGCTTTTGTTTTTAGCGTGTTTTGATTACTCTTTCTATTTCAGTGCTTGTAATTTTCTGTTTAGGTGCTTTATGTCTTCTTTATCTAATTTTGGATGATTGTATCATTCTAGGAATTTGTCCATTGCTTCCAGATTGCTGAACTTGTTTGCATATAGACTTTCATAGTAGTTTCTGATTTTTTTTTTTATTTCTCCTGAGTTTGTTGTAAATTCTCCTTTTTCATTTATGATCCTATTTATTTGTGTTTTCTCCTGTTTTTTCTTTGTGAGTCTGGCTAGAGGTTTGTCTATTTTGTGTATTTTTTCGAAGAACAAACTTTTGGTTTTGTTTATCTTTTGGGTTGTTTTTTAATTTCTGTTTCATTGATATCTGCTTTGATTTTTATTATTTCCTTTCCTCTGTTGGTTTTTGGATTTTTTGTTGTTTCTAATTCTTTGAGATGAGCAATTAAGTTGCCTTTGAGATGTTTCTTGATTCTTGACGTGAGCCTGTATTACTATATATTTTCTGAGGCTTCACTTTCAAGGTTTCAGTTTCCCACAATCATCCTGGGTCAAAAACTTTTATGTATGATGAGATATTTAGAAAGAAATCACACTCAAAGCTTTTATACAGTATATTACTATAATTGTCCCTTTTCCCCCAAATAGATAAAGGTACATAATTTTGAAAGTGCAATACATGTTCAAAGCTTAGTGAAGACAGAGGTCCCCAATCTTCCACATTCCCCATTTCTTGAATCTCAGAGACAAGCTGTTTTACTTCTTTTAGCTGATTCTCTACTTGTTACTTTTCTTCCTCTAAATACCATCTACCAGGACAATGTTGGATTTTAGGTCTCTTCTTTAGTGAACTGATTTGTAGGGTAAATGAAAATATGATCAGGATTTTCACCCTACCGCCATTACCATTGATGATAGGCCCCTGCAGTCCTACACGAGTGCCTGATGGCGGCACCTGAAGTAGGGTGTGGGCGTGCATGAGAAGGCACTCCTGGGCTTGGAGAGACTGAGAATATAAGGGCAGCATCTCAGAGCAGCGGTAGCAGCAGCAGCAGCAGAGAACACAGCATGGCAGCAGAGGACCAAGTGACAGAGTGGTCCAGTATGTGGAATGTTGCAGAATGTGGCAGAGTACAGTGAAGAACTTCATGAGAACAGCTAATAAAACAATGAATCTGTTTGAACCCATGGTGAACCTACTGGGTCTGGCCTGGTTGCAGAACAGACTCTTCTTTCACACAAACTTGTTCTCCCAGCATAGTAACATTATAATGTTGATTAGCTCAGTGCAGTTTTTTTGCATTATTTTTTGTAACATTTTGTAATTTATTTTCTACTACAAAAATGTCCATTCATTTAGACAAAACTGGTAACTTCTGGGTATGAGGAGGAAAGGAGAGTGAAGAGATACCAGGGTCGTGATGTTGAAAGAATTAATGAGACCATATGGAAAGTAGAAAAGGTGGAGATATTTAATTTAATTACTGTCCGGAAGCAGGGGTGAGCGGAGAAATTGTTTGTCAGGCCACTGGGAAAAAAGTTTGGCTCTTTTTATGCTCTGCGATTGTGCACTCTCTACGATTTAATACACAGGTCTGAGCAAGTTGCTGTCTGCTAGTGTCAGGCCCTAATTAGTCCCTTCTTCCCTTTAGAATTTACTTCAGCCTTTAGTGGCCACACCTGGGCCTTATGGCCCTGTCTCTGTAGCAATCAGTTGGTTCCCTCATCTGCCCAAGGTTTTTACTGTCTGGTTCCCATAACTCTTCAGCTCCCCAGTTTGTTTAAAAGTTCCCATCCCTGTCTGTCAGGCACCAAAGAAACTGAGATTTTCATCCTGTAAACCCCATTAATAATCCCTCTCAGGAGCCAGAGGAGAAAAGAATTTTCAGACCAGGAGGGAGTAAAAAACACTGCCAGCTGCTGTTAACAATGAGAAACAGCAATGTGTTTACTGGAATGAGGACCCAAGTTTGGTGTCCTCAATGACCTGTCATTGTCAACCGTCCACAGGCAGGTCCAGCCCCTGAGCCCAGAGGAGAAAGGCTGCACAGGAGGGAGCAGGGGGGAAGGAGCAGGGACGTGGACAGAGACCACCCTGTCCAGTATGGAGAGCTGTGGGGTCCTGGACTGGGAGGCTCGTGAAAGCAGGGGAGCATCTTCTCAAGTCTGAGAGAAAGAATTTGGAGACAAAGTAACCTCAGCACATATAAATCACTTCTGCTACAATCTGAAGTACTATGTTCCAAGAAAAACAATTGGTATGAGGTTAAGAAGACTCAATTTTTTAGGCAATACCATCTTTATTTGAAGGAATGAATGACAAAACTATCATTATATAGATTTAGTTAACTTGTGGGCGCTTTGTAGTAATTGAATGTGAGTCTCGCTTTAAGAAAATCTACAGACTGTTGACAACTGATAGTAATTAATTGCCTTGATAAAATGCAAACTCCAAGGGAAAATCAGGTATTAGAAAATTGTGTACCATCACTATAAGCTTGACAACTTCCTGTACCAACTAATTTTTGCTTTGGGATCTTTGGAATATAAAACAAATATGATTTAAAAAAATTTAATTCTAGAATAATAAATACAATGATCATATAAGTCAGGGAAACAATGCATAATTTTAAAAATCATACATTAGTTCAAGATCCATTAATACACAAGAGGTCAATGGAATTAATGTAACAGAATAGAAAACGTTCAGTGATAGTGTTACAGATTTCTTTTTGCAACTGAGGTGAAAAAATACCACTCGTGCTCACGATGCGAGTTCGATGCTCAGCCAGGGAGGATCCCACATGGTGCGGCGGACCTCTCCTGCCTTGCCTGCTGCTCCCCTCAGCAGTGCATTTCTGATCTGCTTTTTCTGCTCCCCGCTCTGTCTCTGGCGAACTCTCTCGCCGCAAGAAAAAAAAAATACCACTTGTATAGTTTCCATCTATTATCAAAGTTGTAACAAAGTTGAATACTCATAATTATCCTATAAGATTATAAGATTATAAAATGCTATTCCTATATATTTCTTCAAGGCAATATATATATTTTTAAAGATTTGTTTATTTTATGCATACAAGATGAGGTGTAGGCCAGAGGTGTGGGGTGGTGAGAGGATTCACCAGAGACAGAATGGGGAGCAGAAAAGGTAGACTGGCTGAAATAAACTGCTGAGGGTAGCAGTGGGCAAGACAGGAGAGGTCTGCTGTGCCATGTGGGAAGCTCCCTGGCTGCAGTGGCTCTGGATAGCTTCATAGTGCTGCAACTTAACCCATTGTGCCACTAGGGAGGCCCCAAGTCTGTATATTTTTTCACTGACAAACCAATACAAACTAAATGCAGAAGAAAATATGACAATTCAACCTCTAATGAGACAGAGAAGATACTTGCAAAAATATGAAATAAAAAGTCCACTTTTCTCATTACTATGATTATTTTCACAAAGTTATTTTTCTTTAAAACACTTAGTTAACATGCAATGGATTATTAATAATATTCTAAGTGAAATAAAAATATTTAAAATTATTTTATTCCTTGTATGGTAAAGATTGATAGTTATAGCTGCATAAAATTATACTTGGGGGGCCTCCCTGGTGGCACAAATGGTTAGGTCTCAGTACTACAAAGCTATCATCAGCTACTGCAGCACAAGTTGAATCCCTGGCCAGGGAGCTGACCCACAAGGCGCAGCAGACCTCTCCTGTCTTCCCCGCTGCTCCCCTCAGCAGTGTACTTCAGCCAGTCTGCCTGTTCTGTTCTCTACTCTGTCTCTGGTGAAACCTCTCAAAGCCCTCCCTGTATCTTTGGCCTACACCCCAGCTCTTGTAGGAATAAATAAATAAATAAGTAAATAAATAAAATTATACTTCGGGTCTGTAGTGCCAGTAGACACAGAGCAGGTTCTTTATTAATTTAGGCAGATGGGTAAAGGAGATTCCCAGAGCCCTTGTGGCTTTTAATGATTTTCTACACCATTTGCAGTGAGGCGACCAGGTACAGGGCAGGATCCGGGCCAGAGGCCAGGCAACTGGCAGGTGTTCCAACCCATTGTGAATCTTTACTCTTTCTGGGCTCTCTGGTGTTCTCTTGTGATCTCCCTGCTTGTCACCACTGCACTCAGCCTACTGTCCTCTGCCGCCACCCTTATATGCTCAGTCTCTCTGCTCAGGTGCACCCACTTACACATGCCCACACCATGCTCCAGGTGTCTGCCATCAGGCAGGACTGCAAGACCACAGGTGTCCATCACAGATGCTAATGGCGGAGGGTGGAAAAAACCTGATCACTTCCATTTACCCTACAGGGTCCCAAGGAATTTGTAAGACTATGTGTGCAGAGACCCTGATACGAAAATGAGAATTAGTGACCCATTTCCAGTGCCTGGACAAAGGTCTTGGTGCAGAAGAGGAGGGGGCAGAACAAAGTCTCAGATCCCAGGGTGTGGCTCTCAGGTCTTGGTCCCAGGGCAGTGTCTGGGGCTGGAAGGTTACTGGTGGGGATTCCCAGCCTCCCCAGGTTCACTTCTCTCACAACCTGTGTCGGGTCCTCCAGCCTGGATACTGGTGACTCACCCCCAGTCCTGACTCCCCATTGCCCTGAGGGTTTCCAGAACAGCCAATCAGCATCTCTGCGGCTCCAGTTACAGTCTCCACCCACCTGCCTGGACTCGGAAGGTCTCAGGCCGGGTATGTGAGGATCATGGGGTTCCCAATCCTCCAGCTGCTGCTCTTGGGGGCTCTGGCCCTGACGGAGACCTGGGCAGGTGAGTGCGGGTGGGGAGGGAAATGGCCACTGAGCGGGGAGGAGCCAAGGGACCCCCGGAGGCAGCAGCGGCTTCACTGGACGGGATAAAGGCTCCTTTCTGTCATTGCCAGGCCCCTTGGGCCCCTTGTCCCCCTGGGCTTTGCCTGCCCTGTTCCCTTTCTGCCCTCCCAGCCCCCGCCTCCTCTTGCCCCCAGAGTCTCGGCCCTTCTCCCGTCGCCCCTAGACACCCTCTGGAACCCCCTCACCCTCCTCCCCTCAAGCCCCATCTCCCCCGGAATCCGCGGGGGCAGGAAGGTCAGCCCGGGTCTCCCCTCCCCGCCCCAGGCTCCCACTCCCTGAGGTATTTCTCCACCGCGATGTCCCCGCCCGGCCTCGGGGAGCCCCGTTTCATCTCTGTGGGCTACGTGGACGACACGCAGATCGTGCGGTTCGACAGCGACGCGGCGGGTCAGAGGATGGAGCCGCGGGCGCCCTGGATGGAGCAGGAGGGGCCGGAGTATTGGGAGCGGGAGACGCGGACTGAGAAGGCCAACACAGAGACGTTCAGAGAGGACCTGCGCGCCCTGCGCGGCTACTACAACCAGAGCGAGGCCGGTGAGTGGGCCAAGGCGCGACCCCCATCCCCACAGACGGGCGAGTGACCCCAAACTCCAATTCTGAGCAACATCCTGAGGCTGGTGGGCCTGCCCGACCCTCGACCCGGGAAGAGCCCGCAGGGCTTTTTCCCCCAGCAGTTTCAGTTTCGGGTTATTCCCGCGGGAGGGCGGGCGGGGTGACCGCGGGGCTGACGCGGCGGGGACAGGGGCTCACACCCTCCAGTGGATGTTCGGCTGCGACGTGGGGCCCGGCGGGCGCCTCCTCCGCGGGTACTGGCAGTTCGCCTACGACGGCGCCGATTACATCGCCCTGACCGAGGACCTGCGCTCCTGGGCCGCGGCGGACACAGCGGCTCAGATCTCCCGGCGCAAGTTGGAGGCCAGGGAATATGGAGATCACGAGAGGGACTACCTGGAGAGGGACTGCGTGGAGTGGCTGGGCAGATACCTGGAGAATGGGAGGGAGAAGCTGCAACGCGCAGGTAAGAGGGCCACACAAGGCCTTGGTTGCTTCAGATCTCCCTCAGGCTGACAGCGCAGGGGGAAAATGGAGACAGATCTCTTTCTGGTGAGAGAGGGTGGAGACCTCCTGGGTTTCCTGTTCTGTACTAGAGAGACTTGCCCAAAGGGCACTACTTTTTCTGAAGGACAGTTAAGGAGTCCAATCTCTGCTAAGTTGGAGGGTTGGCCATCCTTGAAGTCACCCTTCATTGGATCCTTTTGACCTGGCAGCCATCTTGGCAACCATCATTTTTTCACTATGACTTGGTCTGATTAACGTTTGGAGTCCCCAGGTTAGGAGTATAAAACTGTTCTCCTTAGCAACCTGCATCTTCCTATCCTGTGCTTGCACGCTGATTCTAGAACATTCTAAGAAATAGATTATCCCAGACTCACCAGATCAGGCTGGTTTATAGGTTTTGTGCTTCCTCTTCTAAACCCATTGCCCTTTCCATTCTGAGGCACATGAGGCTGCTTCAGTCTCTGAAGGAAAAACCCAAAGTGAATTTTCTGATGCTTCTCCCTCAGACCCCCCAAAGACACACGTGACTCACCATCCCACCTCTGACCATGAGGTCACCCTGAGGTGCTGGGCTCTGGGCTTCTACCCTGCGGAGATCACACTGACCTGGCAGCGAGATGGGGAGGACCTGACCCAGGACACGGAGCTGGTGGATACCAGGCCTGGGGGAGACGGAACTTTCCAAAAGTGGGCGGCTGTGGTGGTGCCTTCTGGAGAGGAGCAGACATACACGTGCCATGTGCAGCATGAGGGGCTGCAGGAGCCCCGAGTCCTGAGATGGGGTAAGGAGGGAATGTGGTGGGCACAGAGGAGTCAGGACTTATTCTGGAGAACCTCAACTGGCTCAGGATGGACACGTGGGTGACAGGATCTCACCCCCCACTTCCCTTCCAGAGCCCCCTCCTCAGTCCCCCATCCCCACCGTGGGCATCATTGCTGGCCTGGTCCTTGGAGCTGTGCTCACTGGAGCTGCGGCGGCTGCAGCTGTGATGTGGAGGATGAAGCGCTCAGGTAGGGAAGGGAGTGGGGGGTCTTGTCCACTGGGCACTTTCAGATCCCAGGTAGAACTTGCCCTACCTGGTTAATGGGAAGTACCATCCACAAATTGTGTTGCCCAGTCTGGAGCTGATTGCTGACACTCACTCTTTTGTAAACCACTTATGAAAATGAATCACCACTTGGTCACTGTGATAATTCTGGTGATGAAGCCCTGATTCCCAGTAAATGTCAGAGCGGAATGTCCTGGCTAAGGACAGACACAAGGAGGCAATTGTTCCAGTCTCCCCCATCTCCTTTCTTCATATTTCCTGGTCCTACCCTGAGTTTTCAGTCATAGTTCTGAAACCTTCCCTGTGGCCCAGATTAGGGAATTCATTTTGGATTTCATGGCCCAAATCCTTTGTGGTCTTACAGGATGTTTCTCCCCACAGGTGGAAAAGGGGGAAGCTACACACAGGATGCAGTGTGGATCAGGGGTTTGGTCCCTGAGCCCCTGGGGACAGTGTAGGTGGAGCCCATGGGGGAGTCACCCTCAGCAGGTCCTCACTGCTCTGACTGTGTTCTGTTTTGCTCTCCTCCAGGCAGTGACAGTTCCCTGGATTCCGCTAAGTCTCTGATTAAAATGTAAAGGTGAGACCCTGGGACCTGCGGTGGGAGGGGCTGGGGCGGAGAGGATGGGACCAGGTGATGGGGAAGCTGTGAGTGGGGCACTCTGAGGATGCAGTGGGCTATTGAGAATGTCGACACTTCCCTAACTTTGTTCATGATCATTTCCCTTCACAGTGTGAGACAGCTGCCTTGTGGGGACTGAATCATGCAGAATTTCTTCTCATCTTCATTTTGTGGCTTCAATAGCCACTGATTTTTCTTTTTGTAAAGATGATTCTGGCTTTTAATTGATAATGTGAGGAGGTGGGAGACTGCCCAGCCCAGCCCACCAGGCCCCTCCCCACACTGACCTGGCTTCTTTCCCGATGACTTTCCTACTCCAGCAGAGGAGGCGCTGACCCCATCCCTATGGGTCCCCCAGTTCACCTTGTTGTAAGGATTTTCTTGGCACCCAGTTGCTGCTGGTTAAGCTTAATGTAGAGTCAGGTAGGGATACTCTCACCTGAACAAAAAGTCTTGGTATTGTAACAGGGTGGCCCCCAGGAAAAGGGCTTGTTCCAGGTTCCCTGCCCCACCCAAGGGCGGGTGGAGCTGAGCAGGAGAGATAAGAAGCTGGAGAAGAGAAGAGGAGTAACACAGACTGCCGTGCCCTGGCCCGCCGGAGTTGCCTGAAGGTGCAGTGCGGAGCTAGGACCTTTGAGGAAGAGTTCCTTATTAGGTAGCCAAGAGGCGACATCTCTTGCAGTAACTACTTTAACTCACAGATATTTTAAGTGCATTCTTGCCTGATCACGGGTTGGTGTCCTGTACAAAAAACACTAACTACCCCTCCCCTTACATTCTACTGCCTGCTTCTAGAAATCAGCATAAGATGTCTTCTGTGTGCCACTTCAGGGAATTGGAATAAGATGGTTCTTTTGATCAAATTCTGGTTTCCAGGCAAAAAGGACATTACACTATTGCCTTTTAGGCTCCAGGCTCAGGGCAAAGGTTAATCATTATATTTATACCTCATATCTCAGAAAATGTACCTTAAGCAAAAAAATATTTTCCCCAGAAACCTCCTGATTGTAATCAAAATGTAATTAATCATGGGCTTAACAAAAATATGTATACTGTTATTTTTACCTCATTATCTTTAGAAACTATGCATGCTAGCCAATTTTATGGTATAAAAAACCCTGCTGTTGGGGCAATAAACAGAGCAGCCTGATCACTCCTTGGTGTGTGTGCTGTTTCTCACTCCTCTTCCCCTTCCCTCCTTTCACCGATGCCTTCTCCACCACCCTCTGAACCAACAATAACTTTGCCCAGAGCTGGCCTCAGACAACAGGGGAGAGGAAGAAAGGAAGCAGAATGGGGAGCCAGAAGAGGCACAAGGAGCAGAGACGTGAAGAAGCTGCACTGGCCTGGACTGATTGAGACAGATGTGGGTGAGAGACCCATGGGGATGTTAACAATGGCAACGTGTGTCTTGATTTTGATTTTGCTCTTTTCCTCAGAGATTTGTCTGGCTGTTTCTGACCCTTTTCTATGGGTCCCTGCCAAAAGGTATTTTAGACTTGGCGGCAGGCTTTTGGGCCTTGCTTTGGCCCGATCCCATTTGGGTGGCCTTATGTCCACCAGGTAATGGGTAACTTTGGGTGTTTAGTTTAGAAACTATATTCTTTGTCTTATCTTTGTTTCCACAAAAGGTCCTATAGGTTTTGTGTTGATGCGGTGGATGGCAGAACCTATTTAGAACAGGCAGGTTTGGGTGTTCTGGGGTGCCCTTCTCTCTGCCCTGTAACATGTCTTTTCTAATTGTATTAAAGTTTCTTTCCACTAAAGGGCTTATATGTTTTTTGTTGATGTTGTGGGTGACAGAACCTATTTAGAGGGGGCAGGTTTGGGGGTTCTGGGGTGCCCCTCTCCCTGCCTTATAACAGTATGAGGATATCTGCTGAAAACAGCAGGCAGACATTATGGCCAGATTAGCACAACCAGCTAGAGCACTTGACCTGAAGGAAGTCAAGTGTAAACAGGAACTAGAGGGAGGATGTTTTGATCAGCAGCAACAAGGGAGCCTACCAGCCAACAGCCCTTACTCTAGCCCCCCTAGCTTGTGCCAGACCCCATTGTGCACCCCCAGTCCACATCCCCACCGGGTATATTCCTCCACACATTCCTCCATGTACTTGCCCACCTTCCCTGAATCTGACTCCTAAATAAATGTGGGGTCCTGGGGGAAGGTGCTACATCTCTAGAAATGTGAGCCTCTCTAGATCTCTCTCTGTCTACTTGAACTTTGAGTTGTTTTTTTCTCCATCCCACACTACTCCCAATACTGCCACCCTTTGAGGGACACATCCCTGCCTGTACTCTATTTCCTGAAAATAGTGTTCACTTCCCTGTTGAAAGTACTGTTATAGCTATGAAGTTATTTTTCTTACATTGTCATGTGGGATTGATGGGTTAATTAGAAGGATTCGTAATATTTGAGATTAAATAGGAGCCATGAGGACCAGCCAGAGATGCACGTTTGCTGTGCTGAGTCTGTGCAGGCGGGGGCAGGAGAGGCTGTGAGGGGCTGAGGGGGGCGGGGCCTGTGTCCAGTCAGTGCTCAGTGCATCGTGGGCTTTGTGTGGTCACTGCTCAGGGGTTATCTCCCTGCTCCTTTATCCTTGTCCTTTAGGAGCTTGACCGCAGGGACTCAGACACCACCTGGGCCTGTCCTGTCTCCAGGGATGTGGGTGGAGGCTGCGTGTGACCGGGTCAGCCTGGGGTCCTCAGCCTTCATACTCTGTGTGTCTGTTTTCTTTTGTTTTTTTTTTTTAATGCCTATTCATTTTCATATTTAGAGACCAGGCTTCATGTTCTCCGGTATCCCTGTCTCTGACAATAGCAGGAGGCATCTGTCATTGTCCCCATAAGGCCCAGGGTGACCACTGCACACTGGAGTGTCTGTGTTAGAGATCAATTTCCAGATTCATCCTGTTTTTGGCCTCATTTTAGGCCTGTGTTCTGGATTATTCTTTCCATCTTTCCCACATCTTTTTTTTTTTTAAGATTTATTTATTTATGCATACAAGCTGGGGTGCAGGCCAGAGGCATGGGACTGCGAGAGGGTCCACCAGAGACAGAGTTGGCAGCAAAACAGGCAGATCGACGGAAATATACTGCTGAGGGGAGAAGTGGGCAAGGCAGGAGAGATCTGCTGCGCCATGTGGGAATCTCCCCGGCTGGGCGTTGAACTTCCATCGCCAATGCCAAAAGCTCCACAGCGCAGGGCTTAACCGCTGCGCCACCAGGGAGGCCCTCCCACATCTTTTTTAAAGAACCAAATTCTGGTATTGGTAGAGAGGAGGATTAGGTAATTTTTTGTCTTAAATAATGTCCTGTTGGATTTCTGTTTCTTCCATAGCTTCTCCCTCTACCTTAGCCTTAAGTAGCTACCCAGAGTGTGTGGGGACATGATGGCTGCCTCCCAGTGTGGTCAGTGTGGGTCTCACTTAGACATGTTGCCCACCAGGAAATCCAGGGACGTTCTCTCCAGTCAGGGCAACCTGCAATGCAGATGCCTAAGGCAGGAATCTCTGTGACTGAGGTATTGGCTGCTCTACCAGAGCGTAATTGAGATGAGATCTGTGTGCATCCCGATCATTCAGGCCTCAAGGTTGTAGGGTTTGAATTTCTGAGTAAGGTGTGTGGTGATAAGAATTTCTGAACAGATATTGACCTGTGTGACTTCTCTTTAGGAGCCTCAGTCTGGCTGCTGTGCAGCATCGAAGTGTGAATGGTGGGAAGAAAAATATAGGAAATCAGTGCAGGTTCCAGGATAGAGAGGTTAGTTCCTCGGTTGGGAGGTGTTGGGTTTGGAGAGTGGGTCTGTGGGTTCTCTCTGGGAAAGGTATCACCAGAACTCCCCTTTCAGCGGCATGTGGCAAGTTTCCCAGGTGAGTTTCTCCATAAGACAGAGGTATTAGTTATAACCAAAAGGGAAGGTTTATTCTAAAAGGGACAGAAGAATAAAGGACCCTTGCATAGAGGCAAATGGGCAGAAAGGGCTGCCCTGAAAGGGACAGGTTTGCTAAGAGAGGCCTGCATGGTTTCAGGCAGGCAGGCAGCCCTGACGAGAGCTGCCTCTGCTGAGGGAGGGCAGTGAAGAGAAGCCCCAGGATGGTACAGGTCACGGGCAGGCAGGAAGGCCTCTGCCCTACAGAGGGACAGAGAGTTGGTGACACCTGCATAGGCACAGGAGGGCAAAAAGGTGGCTGTCCTGAATCAGGGCAGAGATTGCACAGATACAGTCTTCTCTTTTGGAGGAGCTCATTGCTTCCTGGAGTGGTTTGTTGGTTGTTGATTTTCAATAACTTTGTAGAATTGAAAGGGGCTAGAGATTCTACAGTGGGTCACAACCTCCATATATTTACCTCTGGTCTGCCTCCTGGCACTCCCTACCGCAGTCTGACACCTGCTTGGTTCTTGTGCTTTGTGAAATTGCGTGGGAAACCCGCTGCTGCTTGCCGCTGAAAGGGGAGCTCTGGTGAAACCTTTCCCAGAGGGAACCCAAGGACCCCACTCTCCAAAACCTATCAACTCCAATAACAACATCAGCATGACTACTAAGTTATTCATGAAGCTAAGGAAATGATATCGATGCAGTTTCAGTAAACTCCAGACTTTATTTGGGTTTCATTAATTTTTCTTATTGTCCTTTTTATGCTCTGACATCCCATCCAAGATGCTACACAAAGTCCCTGGTCTTCTTAAGGCAACTTTGACACTGACATCTGTGAGGGGAGCTGCTCAGCACCTCAATTTGAGTTCTTTTGCTGGGTGCGATGGATTTGGGGGAAAAAGAAGATCACAGAGGTGAAGTACTGTTCTCCATCAACACATCAGGTGCACAAATAAGCACTATTTTTAAAATTTATTTAGTAATTATTGTTGTCTTTAGAAGTAAGTCACTACGGGCAGCTCACATTTAGTGAGTGTACTGCTATAAACATTTACTTCCATGCAAGTTTTTTTCTTCCCAAATAAAGTTTCAAATTAGTTGGGTAAATAGCAGGGACACTGATCCCTGGACTGTATGGCCAGTCAGTGTTTGACTTTAAAAGAAACCTTCAAAAATCTTTCTAATGACTGTGCCATCTCATATCCTGCCAGCAGTGGTGAGGGCTCCTGTCGCTGCTGTCAGCGCTTGGTGTTACCATTTTTTTTTTTTAAACGTCTGGTAAGTGTGTAAAGGTGTCACTCTTGTATTTAATATCTTTCCCTAAATAACTTGTATTATTGAACATCATTCAGGTAGTTACTTGGCACCTGTATCTCTTCATTGGTGAAGTCTTTTGTCCATTTTTAAATTGAGTTATTTTCTTATTTTTGAGTTGTAAGTTCATTTATAAATTCTAGAAACAAATCCTTTATCAGACACATGAGTTGATTTACAAATCTTTTCTCCCACTCTGTGTCTTAAAACTCTTGTACTTGTAGGACAGTATACACTAATGACTAGATATAAGCATAGATATATTTTTCTGGGAAGGGAATTGTGGGAATATCCTCTAAGGCTCCTTTCAAGTTAGACAGTAGCAGGACGCTTGATCGCCCTGGGGCAATAGGATATGTCCGGAGCTGTGACCATGAATGCCTGTGCTTTGCACCCTGGGGAAAGATCAGTGGAACACGTTAATGAGATTGGAGCTATGGGTGGGAGTTGGGTGTGTATCAGTGGACTCGCCCTCACTTAAGCCCAAAATCCAGGGTTCAGTTTGACCCACCCCCCTCTGCCAATAAAAAGGCCAGGATCTTGCTCTCCAGCTGCATCCTGCATTGTGCAGCCTGCCCCATGACTCCCTTGTATCAGTGTGGTGTTGCGCAATGCAACAGGAAATGGTGAATTTCTGACTGGTTTTGGACAGGTCACCTGGGTCACTGGAGGGCTGCGGTGTGTGTGTGTGTGTGTGTGTGCTTATGTAAATTCTTGAATGCAAAATTTTCTTTTGTGTGCATGTTGTCTTTGGAAGGAAAACTTATAAAACACTTTACAGATCATATCCTAATCACATGCTAAGCCCAGAGTGGCACATTTGTCACATGTGATGAAACCGCTCGTCATCATCTCTCATAGCTCTTGGCCCTTGGGTTCACACTTGGCGGTGTCCATGCTGGGGATTTTAGACAAATGTACAATGACAGGGACACCAAATTGTGTCCTTCAGAGCAGACTCACTGCCCTCAATGTCTTCTGTTTTTCGAGGAATCTATAGCAAAGATAGACCAGTGGAGCCACATCAAATTAACAAGTTCCTGCACAGCGAAGGAAACTGTCATTAAGTGTAAACACATCACAGGAGAAAATATTTGCACATCATACATACAAGTTATATAAATAACACACATAACAACCAGAACACAATTAACCCAATCAAAGCATGGGGAGAGGAGCTAAGTAGAAACTTCTCCAAAGAAGCTGCAGATGGGCACAGTCACATGGAAAATGCTCACCATCACAAATGGTCAGGGGAATGCAAATCAGAACTATAATGAGATTCCACCTCCCACCCGTGAGCTGGCCCATATTCAAAAGACAAGGAACAACAAGTGTTGGCAATGGTGTGGGGGGGAAAGAAACTCTCATACATTGGTGGGAATCGGTCCAGCCCTACGGAGAAAAGATTTTATATTTTAATATCTCAAAATATTAAGAAGAGATCTGCCAGATGACAAAGGTTTCCACTTCTTGGTCTTTATCCACAGAATGTAAACACTAAATTGAAGGGATATATGTGCTCTGTGTTCATTGCAACAATGTTTACAATAGCCAGATCATGGAAACAACTAATGTGCCTAACAATAGATGAGTGTGTAACAGTGTAGTCCCCAGGAAAAGGGGAGGTTCCAGGTTTCCTGCCCCACCCAAGGGGGGATGGAGCTGAGTAGGGAAGAGAAGAAGCTGGAAAGAATATGTAGTATAATATACACGGTGGAATACTACTCAGCTGTGAAAAAAGATAAAATCTTGAATTTACAACAGCATGGATGGAACTGGAAGAAATCAATCTAAGTGAAATCAGGAGAACAACATATACCAGATGATTTAATTGATATGTGTAATATAAAGAAACAACGTAAAGGAGAAGATAATATCAAACCAAACCCTTGGAGTCCAGCTGCAGAACTGAGGCTACCAGAGGGAGCTGAGAGTGGACAGTAGTAAAAGGACTAAGAAGGCCCAGAGGACTAGGATTGAAGAGTCAGGTACCTTGAAGGTGGGGGTGGTGAGGTAACATCTGACGAGGTGTGAACCTGTACCTCTGAATCATGTACAGTGTGTAAATGAATCTTACCTCAAAAAATACAATTAAAAATTAAACTTTTAAATCAAGAGAAAAAGTAAATTGTCTCCATCAATCACTTATCTCAGGACTTCGACTTCCTCTCCTCACTGTCATGCAGATGAGGGCCTAGTTTCTCACAAGGTCAGAGGCAGGAGGTGCAGTGACTCCTGGGGCTGCTCAGACACCGCTGAGTAGAGACAGTGCAGAGGACAGCTCTGAGGGGAACCAGAAATGGGGGGGTCAGATAAACCCCAGTGTTGAGTGAGAATCTGGCTCCCAGTGTGAGAGAAATGAGTGTGTGTGTGTGTGTGTGTGTGTGTGTGTGTGTTTAACAAGAGAGACAGGGCACACAACATAAGACAGTGGGAGGACAATTACACATCAAGCAGATTTGGAGCAGGACTTGAGGCCGCAGAGGGGCTGGAGAAGAGGACGGGGTTTGGGACTATTCTCATGGTTAGACTGTAAGGAGCCGGGGTGGGACCCTGTTCCAGGTCCCCCACTGGGCTGTGGGGGCAGCTACCCCTGACAGCCCCCTCTCTCCTCCTCTAATGCTCACTTCAAGGTCACCTCCTTTGGAGTCAGGGAGCTCTAGGTTGGCACCCCCAATTTTTCCCAAGAAGGTCACTTCCTCTCTGGGCTTCAGCCACTTTAGAACAGAGATAGAGGGGGTCCCGCAGGCTGGGGAGGGAGGGGGCGTGCGCCCTGCTGGCCTGGCCCAGGGTCAGGATGAGCAGAGGTCACACCAGTCACTGAGCTGAGCCTTTGTCTAAGTCCAGGGAGGGAGGGGAGAGATGGAGCTGGGTTTACCTTGGCCTGGAGGAAGGTATAGTTTAGATTGGGTGAAATTATTGTTTCTTATTTCCGGGGTTTTCCCTTCTCTCCAGGGTAACCCTCCAAGTGCTTCAGGGAGAAAAATCTCAGATAAACCCAGGCTAGTTCCCCCACCTCTCTCCTTCCCTCCCTCAGCAATGACGTGTGCGGGATGAACGTCCTGGAATTGATGGTCCACACTGGAAAGCTGTATAGAAAAAAAAGTTGGATTATGATATTAGCTTCTGGGATTTGAAGTAAGATTTTTCTTTTTACTGTAAAATTTATGTTTTTTTTTCTTGCCACTATAATGATGTGCAAACTGAAGAACACTGGGAGGGTGAGAACGTTGAATTGAGTGTTCATAGTACAAATAAAAAAGGGAACAAGAAGCCAACAATGAAAACGAGACAGACATTTGCACAGAGTGTCCAGTTTAACCCATGACCTCTGTGTGAGTTGTCAGATATTATGATCCCCTTCACCTAAGACTATGAGGAGTGAGACTCAGAAGCACAGCCCAGGTCACACAGCGGGGGACCCAGGGCTCTGACCAGCCCAGGGCTCCCACCTGCCCAGGACTCCCCCATGTGGTGGCAGCTGCAGTGAGGAAGGGTCTCTGAGCTAAGGAGGCTGAAGCCTCAGTATCATCAAAATCCACTGGACAACACCCAGAGTGAAGTCGGTCCTCTCAGTGACCGGCGCCCACTCCCTGCCCGGGCAGCCCTTCTGTTGGTAAGTCTTACCAAAAAATCCCTCCTGATGTTGCTCCCATGATGGAGGGGGGTGAAGGGGAAGAAATGCAAGGTGATAATAGAGGCTGGGCCCTCAAACTTCTACAGAAATGACCAATTTCCGACCTCTGTTCAAACAGAATAAGACACTTTTGCACAGAATAGCCCTTGAAATATCTGAAATCTGTGTTCATAAGCAAAGCAAATCCCAACAAAATACATGATTGTTTTTAATCTGTTGGTTGGTGTAAGAGTCCCAACCCACCATTACCAGAAACAAGAAGTCCTCCTGATCTGCTTTTTATGTAACTTTATTCCTTTTTTAATTAAAGTGACATATATTTGGGCTGCCGTCTGCCAGGAGTCAGGGGCGCAGTGAGCAGTCCCAGGACTGTGTGTGTCTGTAACTCAGAGTCCAGCTGAGTAGGTGACAGGTGCGCTGAGCCCCCAGTGGGAGCAGGAGGTGACAGGGAGGTGAGTAACCCCAAGGAGACAACAGTGAGGGTCCTGGGTGTTGGGTGCGGGGCGGGCTCCAGGGCTGGGCACGGGCAGGAGCTGGAGCCGCTGCAGCGGGTGCTGAGGGCGGGGGCCTCGCTGGGGTCCTGGACTCCAGCCCGTCCCCCTCAGTACGCCAGTGGGACGCACACAGGGACTCACCCCCCAGAGCCCCAGTCTCCTCCCCTGTGTGTGGGTGCGGTTGGGGCCGCGGTGAGGGTGGTGAGCTGATGCCCGTGAGTCTCAGCACAGGGCCCGGCACACCGTGGGCGCTCAGCCCCTGTCTGCTCTCCTGGCTGCGGGGAAGGGGGGGGAGAAAGGGGAGGTGATGACAGGCCCTGGGAGCCCCCTGCCTGGGGTGGGGAGCAGAGGAGGCAGATGAGGGTCCAGGTTGAGAAAGGCCTGGGGTGCCTTGGAGAGCAGAGACTGGAGAAGGTGAGAGTGTGGGGAGCCAGGGAGGAGGCTGCCGCAGTCTGACCAGGGCAGGTGGGGTCCCCTCCACCCTGAGCGTCCCCTCTGCCCTCTGTGTTCACCTCCTCACCCGCCTGCAGGACAGTCCTGACCTCGGGCCACGACTGGGCCCTCCTGGCAGAGGGACCTGCAGCGTCTGCCTGAGACAGGGCCCTGGGGGCACCTCCTGTGGCCACAGCGTCTGCCAGGCCGCTCACAGCCGGTCAGTCTCGGCCCCACTGAGGGCCACGTGCTGTCCATGCTGCCAGGAGCCACTGCAAGAGGGACCAACAGCCCCCCTGGGTTCCATTCAGCTTGTGCTCTGGCCCCAGCACTGGAGCCCAGGGGAGGGAAACCAACACAGGAAGGGGGTTCTGTGGGCAGCACAGGAAATAGATGTTTTCCTGTTTCTAGGAGGACCAGGAGGGTGTGGTTTGTGAAGATCTCAAGCACAAATATCACCCTGTGCTGCAGAAGCTGAAGATTCGAGGTCTTATGAGGTAAGTAAACTCTTACTGACATCCTGAATATGTGACAAATCTTTCATGACTTGCCCCAGTAGGACTAATCAGCCCTATTCTAGGAAGAGAAACTCCTGCATTTTTAATTCAACACTGCAGGCAACACCAGCACCTCTGTCACTCCTGAACAATGTTGGTAAAAATGACCGTGGAGGCAGAGCAACTTCCCTGCTACACCTCTCAGCAGCAGAAGCATCAGTTACTCCACCTGCAGGACAGAGGAGCTTCCCAGTTGCTCTAAGATGTCACACACACCCCAAGATCCTCTTGAGATTTCTGGGGGTGAGGGAAGTATCATTGGACAGATAAGGAAAAGGACAAAATAGCCCTGGCGAGATCAAGTTTTATGTGAGGTGGGTTATGTGGGGAAATAAAAGTGCTGGTTTGTTTCTAGAAGTGTGACCTTGATATATTCATCAGGTGTTCTTTTGGTGAACATGGAAAAATCTAACTCAGTCTTGTGAAAATGAGGATTCACCGACTTACTGAGCACACCAAAGGCAAAGTGGGGGGGGGAGGGGGGAGGAGCCTGCACAGAGCCCGCGCTCCTGCTTCCCCTGCTGGAAGCCAGGACCAGCCTGTCCGGGGAGGGCTGTCCTGGGCCAGTGGGGCCCTGAGGGGGCTGGTTCTGGGTCAGCAGCAAGAAGCCTCTCAGCTCTGGCTCTCAGCCCTGCCCTCGGTGTCCACACCATTGGCTCTAAAAATGCTCCCGGGTCTCCTGTCTCCCTCATCCTATTTCCTCAGCTTGTCAGAGGGAGGGTCTGTTCATCAAAGGCCCCTCACAGGTGACAGCAGGAGAGTCTCTCAGGCTTGGGGACTCTCTGACCCTGAGAGGGGGTATGTAGGGGTCACCAAATTACTGATCTTTCTTTCCCTCTGGTGGAAGGGGGTGCAGTTTCCAGTCCCATAGCTGTATCCTCAGTGTGCTCACATGACTTACAACCCCTCATTTAACTCATGATAAACCTGAGTTTGGAGAAATTATGTGTTTTATCCAAGGTTGTAAAATTAGGAGCAGAGTCAGGTTATGACTTACAAAGGAAGTTTTTATGATTTTTTCTTTTTGCTGTATCACGCTTTACAGCTTTTCAAAATGATCCTGCAAGGACAACAAAGTTCAATCAACATCATGGGATGGAAGGAAGTTGCCATAATGGGCTCACCTAAAGACAGGTCACTCCAGGCAGGTTTCTGCCCCTTCTCCCTCTTTTAAGTGATCTCCCTCCGCGGTGACCAACACTCTTCCAGAGGCCACGTCTGTTGATGGGGAGCAACACCAGGGAAATCTGGGAGCAGTTTCAGCAGCAGGAACAAGCACCCAGGACCCCAAGGTGCAGCCCCTTGTGAGCTGAAGAGAGCGAGTCACACCTGGCGCCATAACCTGAGGAGGGGCTTCCCCTTCCCCCTTGAGTGATGGGCCCCGGGGAGCTGGTCAGCACCTCCGCTCCCCACTCTGTGGAGGGGTCCTGGTGGGGGGATCCCCACAGGCCCAGGGGAGAGGAGCCTCCCGAGGTCCAGAGTGTCCCTGAGCTTTGTTCTCAGAGTCTAATGAAATTTGACTTGCAAGTGTGGAGGTAAAAAGGGATCTTCTGTATTTTCTATGGATTTTGATTATTTTCTCAACTTGTGTGAGGTGAGAAAATTGAAAGGTTGTCACATCACTAAAACTCAGTGCATGGTGTCTTCCAACCATAAGATGTGGGAGTCCAACCTGATAGAAGAATAAAGGCATGCCTGGAGATAATCAGAACTGAAGACATTTCTAAGTGACTAAGGTCAAACTAGAAGAAGAATCAGGAAAAGAACTTAAAGGAGAATATCTGGAAACTTGAGGGAGATTATAAATGTACTGAACTAATAATTCCTACATGTGTCCAAGATAAACAAGCCATAATTCACTGTACCCTTTCAGGTCCCTTCACACTTAAGTTTACATCCTCCCAACAATAACACATCCAAGGAAGATCCTACTACGCGTAACTTGTGATAGGAAGATTATTGCACATTAATGTCACATGGTTTGTAGGGGATTTAGGCAGAGTCAGCCCAGGCCTGGCTTTCTCTGGTTTCAACCTGTGTCTCCCCACCCATCACACTCCCCCCTCAGCCCTGTGCCCCAGTGCCCAGCAGACGGTGGGTGAGCCGGGTGCAGAGCAGTACGGTGTTGTCAGGTTGAAGTCACACAGCCCAGACACAGGCCAGGACAGAGAGCACGCACCGAAGCAGGCAGCATGGGGTCCAGGTTGCAAAGAGGGGAGCCAAGAACTTACCTCCAAGCTATGAAGCTCTGAGGGCTGATGAAAGATAGAAAGATTGACAGGGAAACTTACAGAAGGATGCTTTTAAGACTACAGAGCCCATATCGAGCTAACTATAGAGGGAACATGAGACTCAGGGTCCCTTATCTGAGCCTGCAGGACACGGCGCTCATCACAGTGGCTGGTCCTGAGCCCAGCGGGCCATCAGTGAAGGGACAGACATGGATCTTCCTGCCATCACAGTCAGGGGATCCTGAGGACAGCATGAGGTCTGTGCTCAGGGGAACTGGCTCCACTGACCGCAGACGACACATGTACGTCTACTGTTACAGGGCTGGGAGAGGGGCACCCCAGAACCCCCAAAAGTGCCCACTCTCAATAGGTTCTGCCATCTGCCACATTAAGACAAATCACATGAGACCTTTAGTGGAAAGAAACTTAATACAATTAGTGTGCAAGATAGAAAATAGGTTTTAAATCAAGCACCCAATGTTACCCATCACCTTGTGGGCAAAAGTCCACGCAAGTGGGACTGGCCCAAAGCAAGGCCTGAAAACCTTCCACAAGTCTAAAGCACCTTTCGGCAGGGACCCAAGGGTGAGAAACAAGGCCTCCCTGGTGGCACAATGGGTTATCGCAGCGCTGTGGAGCTGTTGGCGGCTATGGCACGAGTTCAATACCCGTCCACGGAGCTTCCCACATGGCGCAGCGGACCTCTCCTGTCCTGCCTGCTGTTCCCTTCAGCAGGGTACTTCAGTCAGTCTGCCTGTTCTGCTCCCCACTCTGTCTCTGGTGAATCCTCTCATCGTCCCCCGCCCCACTTCTGGCCTACACCCCAGCTTTTATGCATAAATAAATAAATCTTTAAAAAAAAAGAAAAGAAAAAGAAAAGGGTTGGAAACAGCCAGACAACTCTGGGAGGAAAAGAGCAAAATCAAAATCAAAATCAAATCTGCCATTTTTTAAATTCCCTATGGGTCTCTCACCCACATCTGTTTCAACCAGTCCAGGCCAGTGCAGCTTCTTTACATGTCTATCCAAAACACAAAAGCCCAGGAGCAGATGGTTTAACAAGTTACACCAAACAGTCAAAGATGAATTAATGTTCATCTTACAAAAAAATCAAGAAAGAAGGAAAACGAACAAATTAATTTTACGAACCAACATTATACCAATACTATTACCTGAACCCAGATGCCTCAGCAGTGGAAGCCGGCAGAAGTAGTGATGGTCTTTCACCCTGCTGCTCTGCACAAGTCTTTTGTTGCTGTTGACCTCTTACATAACAGTGTATTTCCTGGATTGTGAAATGGACCATTCAGGTGCAAACTAGGAGCTAATTGGTGCTAAATGGTCCAATCAGATGTTACCAGGACCCAACGTCTCACCACAAGTCAGTGGTGGCGGTTGTTCCTCAGAGAACTTTTATGTAGGTCACACTTCCTGGATTGTGGAATGCACCAATTGGGTAGTATGGGCTGATTGGTAAATGGTCCAATCAGACACAGGATTGAAAAATGGTCCAATCAGATTTGTGGGTGGGGCAGCCTGAAAGAGGATATAAGCCAGGGTTGAAGGGAGCTGGGAGGGCAGGCCAGGGAAAGCGAGGCAAGGCAAAGCAGAGAGAAAGAAGCCCCTAGAAGACAACAGCAACAACGGCACCAGCTTCCTGAAGAAGAAAGAAAATGGTTCCAGACTCCAAAGAAAGAAGGGGAAGACTCCGTTTCTGGCCTCCAGGGAGGAAAAGAAGCATCCAGCAGCTGTTTAAACTGGGTGTCTCTGACACCAATCATGAGGGACCATCACTACTGGCCAGTGCAGTCCAGCACTCATGGTGACCGTGGTGACCATCGCTGATGCTTTCTGGGTGAGATAGCTGGCCCCTTGTAATACAGTAAGCTCTTTGTTTCCCGTTTGTAAAATAAACCCTATGGTTGTTGTTTCTGCAGCCTGAGGTCTCTTGAAGAGGTGAGAACCTGCAGACAGTGACCTGTCCTCTCGTTTGGGCACTGTCCTTTGTTAGGCTATAGCCTATAGGCCCCTATTGTGTGGGTATTGTATTGCTATAGTTCTTGGTTTTGGTTTTTGGCCTTTTGGCCTTTTGGGGCTTTTTGGTGGCTCTTGCCTCAGAGCTTGGGCAGTTTAGCCCTGTCTGCCCCAGTTTCAATACCAAAACCAAACAAAGACAACAAAAAAATAGGAAACTATGTGCCAATCTCCCTAGTGAACACAGATACAAAAACCCTCAATAAAATCTTGGCAAACTGAATCCAAAAATTCATCAAAAGGATTATATATCACAACCAAGTGGGATTTATACCAGAGACACAAAGATGATTCATCAACTAAAAATCAATTAATGTAATCCAACAGATCAACAAAAAGAAAAATAGAAACCATATGATTATATCAATAAATACTAAAAAAGCATTTTTAAAAAATATTTATTTATGCATACAAGAGCTGGGGTGTAGGCCAGAAGTGTGGTGGGGGTGGGTAAGAGGAAACACCAGAGACAGAGTGGGGAGCAGAACAGGTGGATCCACTGAAATACACTGATGAGGGTAGCAGCTGGTGAAACAAGAGAGGTCTGCTGTACCATATGGGTCAGCTCCCTGGCCAGAGTTCAGGGATTGAACTCAGGCTGCAGTGGTTGCTGATAGCTTCATAGTGCTGACACTTAATCCCTTGTACCACCAAGGAGGCCTGAGAAAGCCCAACATCCATTTATGATGAAGGCCCTCGAAAAACTTGAGTTAGAGGGGACAGATCATTTTTTTTAAAGATTTATTTATTTATGCATACAAGCTGGGGTGTAGGCCAGAGGTGTGGGGTGATGATAGGATTCACCAGAGACAGAGTGGGGAGAACAGGCAGATCTACTGAAGTACACTGTTGAAGAGAACAGCAGGCAAGGCAAGAGAAGTCTGCTGTGCCATGTGGGAATCTCCCTGGCTGAGTATATACTTGTGCTGCAGCAGCTCTGGATAGCTTCATACTGCTGTGCTTAACCCGTTATGTCACCAGGGAGGCCTAGAGGGGACAGATCTTAACATAATAAAAGCCACATATGACAAGCCCACAGTTAACATCATTCTCACTGGTGAAAAATTGAAAGCCTTCTCATTAAAATCTGGAACAAAATAAGGACATTCACTCTCACTACTGCTTTTCAGTATAGTACTAGAAGTCCTAGCTAGGCAGTTAGGCAAGAGCGAGACATAAAAGGAGCCCAAATAGGGAAAGAAGAAATGAAACTATCACTATATGCAGATGACATGATAATATGTATAGAGAATCCTAAAAATTCCACAGAAAAACTAATTAAAACAATGTAGTAAAGGAGTGTAGTAGTAAAGGAGCAGGTTACAAAATCAGCACACAAAAATCAGTAGCCTTCCTATATGCAATCAATCAATCTCAAGAGAAAGAAATTAAGAAAATCATCTCACCTACAGTTGTACTATAAAAAATGAAATACCTGGGAATAAACCTAACAAAGGAGGTGAAAGACCTTTACAAGAAAAACTAAAAAACATATTTTTCACAGCAACATGGAAGGAATTAGATGGGATTATGCTCAGTGAAATAAATCAGCAGGAAAAAGAAAAATATCTTATGGTTTCACTTACAGGAGGAATACAGGGGAACCATATAAGGTTTCAGGGGAAAAAACAATAACAAAAAAACCCACAAGAAAACAAAACAAAAATAAACTGACAGCTATAAATAGAGACATTCTGCAAGAGGAGGGAGGGAGAGGAATCAAAATGAGAGCAGGAAGAACACAGGGAACTATGGTGATGGTGCACTGGTGGACTGATGATGGAAATTCTATGGGGACTACGCCTGAGAAAAGAAAGCAAACATTGTACAAAATGAACAATGATGTAAAATATAGATAAATAAATACCAAAAAAAAATTTAAAAAGAAATAGAGAAAACATCAAAATGCCCATCCTACCAAAAGCAATTTACAGATTCAATGCAATTCCAATAAAAATCTCAATGAAATTCTTCAAAGAAATATAACAAATATTGAAATTCATATGGAGCTACAAAAATACCCCAAATAGCAAAAGCTCTCCTGACTAGAAGGGAGGAGAATAGAGGCATTACATTCCCAGACTCCAAACTATACTACAAAGAGTTATAATAAGAAACAACATAGTACTGGGGAAAAAAAAACAAACAAAAAAAACAAAACAGACACACAGACCAATGGAATCAAATTGAAAGCCCAGAAATAAAACCACACACATATAGTCAACTAATCTATGACAAAAGGACAAAGAATATACAATGGAATAAGGAAAGCCCCCTCAATAAATGGTGAGGGGAATCACTGGACTGCCATATGCAAAAGAATGAAACTAGACTACCATCTCACACGATACAAAAAAATCAACTCAAAATGGATGAGACTTGGATGTAAGACCTGAAACCATAAAATATATAGAAGAAAACAAGCAAAACACTCTGTGACATAAACCTCAGAAACAACTTTGGGGACTCATATCCAGAAGCAAGGAAAACAAAGAAGAGAAACAACTGGGGCTGCAGAAACAAAAAGTTTCTGACCAGCAAAAGAGACACTAACTAAAATGAAGAGACACCTATTTAATGGGAGAAAATATTTGCACATCATACAACTGTTAAGGGACTGGTAGAAAATATCTACAAAGAGCTTATACAATTCAACAAAAATAAAGCAAACAACCCATTCAAAAAATGGGCAGAAGAGCTGAACAGATACTTCTCCAAAGAGGAAATGCAAATAGCCAACAGGCATAAGAAAAAATGTTCAACATCACTTATAATCAGGGAAATGCAAATCAAAACCACAATGAGATGCCAATTTACACCTGTGAGAAAGGCCCAAATTTAAAAACAAAACCTGGAAACAATAAATGCTGATGAGGATGTGGAGAAAAAGGGACCTTCTTATACTGCTGGTGGAAATATAAACTATTGAATGTTGTGTGGAGGTTCCTCAAATTATTAAAAATGGAGCTACCATATGACCCAGCAATTCCACTCCTAGGAATCTACCTAAAGGTCACAAAAACACTAATTTGAAAAGAAAACTGCACCCCTATGTTTATTGCAGCACTATTTACAATAGCTAAGATATGAAAACTACACAAATGCCCCCAAACAGATGAATGGATCAAAAAGTTATGGTATATTTATACAATGTAATGCTACTCAACAATCAAAAAAGATAAACTCATGCCATTTCTGGCAATGCGGATGGAGCTAGAAGGGATTACGCTAAGCAAAATAAGTCAGAAGAAAAAAGATAAATACCATGTGGTTTCACTTCTATGTGGAATACAGGGAAATTGAACGAACAAAGGGTCAAGAAAAAGGCAAAACTAGCAAGTTAGCCGTAGATCTAAGGCATTAGGGGGTTCGAAACAGGGGAAGCAAGAGCACAAAGGACTGTGATGATGGATCACAGTGGTGGGCAAACTATGGGGACTACTGGGAGGAGAAATCAAATACTGTACAAAAATTATCAGTGTAAGAAAATAAATATTTAATAAGTTTTTTTTTTTTAAGTGCAAGGAATCAGTCTAGGACAGATCACCAGCCTCCGCAGATATTTGGATTTGGGAGGGCGCCCTGGCCAGGCAGTAGGTGTGTTAGGCATTGAAGTCCTTCTAACCCCGGTCTTATGTCCAGATTCTGTTGATTCTGCCCAACTGGAAGGCCTGGTTCAACTGCCACCTATTGGGGTCTCTGGGAACTCCTCCCTTGACCCTTAACCCTTAGGGCAATATTCAAGATCAGTAAGTTGATTTGTGTCCAGGATCACCAGGACTTTCGTTTCAATCAGGAGGGCAGGGAGTGAGGCCTGAGGGATCCATAGGGCATCTCTTTGGCACAGGAAGGGGACAAAGAGAGAGGGCACCAGGTTCTGGCTCCCAGGTATGGAGAGGGGGGATGGGGCCACCCTTCAGGCTCCAAAGGTGGGTGGTCTCACCCTGGGCAGGAGGGTCCACCCTGGGCATCTTGGGTGTGGTGTGTGGACACCTGGCCCTGGAGGATGGGGAGGGGGGACACATTCTGTTCTGGGGAGAAGTGAGTCAGCAGTCAAGACCCCATCTCCTGTGGTCACCTCAGACTCCAGGCTCCTCCCGCCCCTGCCCTCTGTGCCCCAGAACACGGACTCCAAGGCCTGGGCCCCTCATTCTGGTGCAGGGGCTCCTGGGGTCTGGACGGTGTCAGGGGCTGAGGGCTGGGAGCTGAGATGGGCTCAGACTGGGCTGTGAGGTCCCAGCACAGGGTGTGGGGGGCCTCTGGAATCTGGGTAAGGGCCCAGGGCTGCCCCCTGCAGGCAACACTGGCCTTGTGCTCCCCCTCTCTGGGATCCTTGGTTCTCACTGTCACCCCAGCATCATAAGGGAGGCTTGCTCTGGAAGAGGGGAGCCCTAAATTACTCCTTTTATCTTCTTTTCCCTTTCTGCCCCATGTGTTTGAATTATACCATGTATCTATGTACGGAAAATGCCTGTACTTAAGTATAGTTTCCCAGCAGATTACAGAATGACGTCGGAAAATAGACTCTCCTAGCCCCCAGCCAGAAGTCCCCTGGCCTCTCCCCACACAGACCATCCCTCCCACCCAGGGGCCCACTAAATTGTCCCTTCCTGGCCCCCATCCTCTGGCTCCTCCCCCTCCACTCCTTCTGGCCTCCCTTCCCTAAAGCCCCTATTTCCTCCCTCTCCCCAATCCTCCAGGAACCTCCCCTCTTCCTAGCCCATGACTGGGGGTCTCTCCTCCTGACCCTCTTCCAGCCCATCCTAGGGGTGGAGGGGTAGTGTTGATTGCCTGGAGGAGGAGCCTTCACCCTGGAGTCAGCAGCTGGAACAAGTGACAGCGACTTTAGGGTCAAGATCTCATCCCAGGAGACCGAGGGCATTTGGTATGTTTGTGGGGCCCAACCTGATCCTTGGATACAGATAATACGGCCTGGGGATCTGCTCCTGCCTGAACCAAAGTGGTGATTGATTAGCTGAGAGGGACCATCATGTCAGCGTGTTAGGAAACAGTTCAGACACAGAACCTGGAGCTGTATGGAGCTCCCTTTGTGTGCACAGCCCTGTCCTTTTGGGAGCCCCAGGAGAACCTGGGAGCCCAAAGCGTTCTGGGCCTTTGTCCTCAGCCCAGTGCCACAAGGGGGTGCTGAGGTGCTCTCCTATTCTGCGCAGCCAGGGCAGAGGCTGGGCTGTGTGTGTCAGGCTGAGATGGGGAGCTGGGGCTGAGCACCAGTGGGGAGGAGGGGGGAAGGTGCCCTGTGAGCAGCCCTGGCACCAGGCTGGGGTGGGGCGGAGGTGGAGGAGAGGAGAGGGGGCTCTGGAGCTGCCCTGTGTCTGAGGCGCCATCTTCTCTCCCCACAGCCTCTCTCCCCAGCCCCTTGATGACAACACCCTGGAGACTGCAAAGGAGATAATTTTCTCTTCCATTCCCTGTTCTTTTCCTGAGGACTACATTTTAATGTTTTTATTTTAAAATAATTTATGTAAAAATTGGTACAAGTTTCCGGTGTACCCTACACTCCTTTTCTCTGTAACATTGATATATCTAGCTTATTTGTGCAGCTAATGGAGCAATATTCATATGTTATTAGTACACCCCATGCTTGATTTGGGTGTCATTAGTGTTTCTTCTGACATTTCCAGGCTCCCGTCCTGATACCACACTAAGTCCCAGTAGTGTCTCCTGAGGCTCCTCCGGCTGAGTCAGTCTCTCAGACTCTCCTTGGTGTCAGTGCTTTTGACATTTAGGGGAGTACTGCTCAGGTGCATTGTAAAAGGCCCTCAACTTGAGGTTGGTTGATTGCCCAAAGACTGCTTGGGGCGATGAGGATGGGGGAAAAAAACCAGAAACATGAAGGGCCATTCCCTGCACTGCACCCTGGAGAGTCACCTGCCCCTGGTCCTCACTGATAGTGTCACCTTCCCCAGCTGGCTGAGCTCGGGTCTCCCATGCTCCTGGGAAGTTCTTTCTTTCCCATGTCCCTTCCCACAGGGCAGTCTTTGGAAGTAGTCACCACGTGCAGCCCACACTTAAACATTTGTGTTCAGGTTTTGTGCAAACAAAAATTTTCAAGTGAGTTTGGTAAATACCCAGGAGAGTCATCAGCAGGTTTCTGTGTTTCACTTAATAAGAAATTGAAATGATCAAATCTCTTCCATATTGACTGCATTTCTTCTGGCAGTGAATGGGGTCCATGTTGCTCCCCATCTTGCTGAGGACCTGGTACACAGTGTCCCCCTTATCTGAGGTTTCACTTTCCAAGGCCTGTTTCCCGCAATTAACTTAGATTCAAAATTTTTTCATAAAAGATATTTATAGACCACATTCACACGTTTATTACAGTACATTGTTGATTTTGATTGTACTATTTTAATATTCTTGTTAATCATGCTGTGTCTAATTTATAAAGTAAACTTATCATATGTATGTATTTGTAGGGAAATCTTCATGTACACAGGGCTCCATACTATTGGTGGCTCAGGCATCCACTGGGGGTCTTGGAATGAATATCCCACATGAATAAAGGGTGGCTGCTGTACTAGTATTTGGATTTAGGCCAAATTATGGGTATGTATTGTGTGTCCTGGTTGCTTTCATTTGCATTTGCATTTATATACGTCTTTCAACATATGATGTTGAGTATCTGTTCATATACTTACTTGCCATCAATATAGCTTCCTTGGAAACTGTTCAGAGCTTTGCTCAATTTTTAAAAAGTTATTTGCTCATTGTTGAATTTTAAGGGTTCCATGCATATTCTAAAACATGTATTATATCAGAGTTATGTGTTGCAAATATTTTCTCCTGGCCTGTGGCCCCAGCTCTTTTACCGATCTAACACTAAACATTCATGCATAGACAGACTTTTCTGGGAAGAGACATGAGGAGTTGCTAACTGCAGTGGGTTCAGAGTGGAGGAGACTAGGTTGACTAGAGGATGATGTGACTTGTTTATTTGTGTATGTTTTTAAGTACCTTTCAAATTCTCTCTGTGTGTGAATAATGAATATTAGTCACTATAAAAAAACATTTATTATCAAAAATAAATTACACGAGAATCCCTGACACTATGAAGCACTTGGCATATCAGCCTCAGTCACGTGTTCTCAGACTCTGACTCTCTACTCTAGACCCGCCATCTTGTCACTGAATGATTTTGCCCTAGAATTTCCACCTCACAAAGGTGTGCTGGATGGATGGACACCTCCTTTCCACTGAAAAGAGGTAAAAATGTGAGATACAAAATAATTTTCTTAAAAGCATCAGAACTTACAATATAGTAACAAATGCCCATACGCAGAAGAGAGGGGCGAGACCCTGCATGGGCCCCACAGAGAACAGTGCCTTTGGGGGTGGAGGAAGGGCTGTGAGGGCCTTGCCCAGAGCAGACACAAAGGAGCCAGCCCTTCAGCTCTGTGCTGAGGCTGAGGACCAATACCTGCCATCCCTTTCAAAATTTAGAAAGTCCTGCCTTACTCTGGCTATGATGTATGTGTCTCTGATAAACAGAAAAGCATTGAAATGAGACCGCAAGTTGGGTGACAACCCGTCATTGTCAACCTTGTTTCTACAGGCAGGTCCAGCCCCTGAGCCCAGAGGAGAAGGGCTGCACAGGAGGGGGGGGGAGGGAGCGGGGACAGGGACAGAGACCACCCTGTCCAGTATGGAGAGCTGTGGGGTCCTGGACAGGGAGGCTCAGGGAAGCAGGGAAGCATCTCCTCAAGCCTGAGAGAAAGAATCTGAAGACAAAGTAAACTCAATTTCTGATGACATAGAGCACTTATAAATCACTTTTGCTACAATCCAAAGTACTATGTCCAGGGAAATAACTTGTATGAGGTGAATTAGATCTTTCCGGGTGTGGGGGGGTGGTCACACTACCATCTTTACTTGAAGGAGTGAATGACAAAAACTACCATTATTTAGATTTGGTTAACCTGTTGTACACACTTTCTAGAAAATAAATGTGAGTCTGTCCCTTTAAGAAAATCAACTGACAGTTGACAAATGATAGTAATTAACTGCCTTAGTAAAAGTACAAGCTCCAAGTGAAAACCAGATAGTGGAAAATCGTGTGCCATCGCTATTCACTACACAACTTCCAGTACCCACTTACTTTTCTTTTGGGATCTTTGGAACATAAAACATACCTGAAATTCAAAATTTGATTCTAGAATAATTAACACAAAAATCATATAACTTAGTAAAACAATGCATCACTTTTTAAAATCATGTATTAGTTCAAGCTTAATAATCAAGAAAGGCTTATGGAATTAATATAACAGAATAGAGAATATTTAATGATATTGTTTCACCATTCACTTTGCAAATAACATTTGAAAATCCACCAACAGTATAGTTTTAATTTTTTGTCGAAGTGTAACAAAGTTAAATATTCACAATTATCTATTAGATACTTACAATGCTTTCTCACCTATCAGTGAGGCTGTATAGTTTGTCATTGACCAACCAAAACGAAGAGTAAATGTAGGAGAAAATATGACATCCAACCTTCTAATGAGAGAGAAGATAATTGCAAAAATATGTTATAAAAGATCCACTCACTACCCTGCTTATTTTCATAAGTATCTATATTTCTTTAAAACACTTGTGAACAGGGCCTCCCCGGTGGCGCAGCGGTTAAGCGCTGCGCTGTGGAGCTGTCGGCAGCAGTGACGCGAGTTCGACGCCCGGCCAGGGAGAATCCCACATGGTGCGGCAGACCTCTCCTGCCTCGCCCACTGCTCCCCTCAGCAGTGTATTTCTGATCTGCCTGTTCTGCTACCCGCTCCGTCTCTGGTGAACCCTCTCGCCGCCCCACACCTCTGGTCTGTACCCTGGCTTGTATGTATAAATAAAAAATAAATCTTTAAAAAAAAAATAAATAAAAATAAAACACTTGTGAACATACAGTGGGTTATTAATATTATTCTAAATTAAATAAAAATATCTTTAAATTGGTTTTATTTCACATGCAGTAAATATTTATTTTTTTAAAGATTTATTTATTTATGCATACAAGCTGGGGTACAGGCCAGAGGCATGGGGTGGCGAGAGGTTCACCAGAGACAAGAGAGGGGAGCAGAACAGGCAGATTGAGGGAAATACAATGCTGAGGGGAGCAGTGGGCGAGGCAGGAGAGGTCTGTGCCATGTGGGAATCTCCCTTGCTAGGTGTCAACTGGGTGTCAATAGCCGCTGCTGACAGCTCCACAGCGCTCCACAGCGCAGGGCTTAACCGCTGCGCCACCAGGAAGGCCCACATGCAGTAAATATTGAGAGCTATGACCTCCTTAAATTATATTGGGGTCCTCGCTCATTTGTAAAACCGTGCAGAGATCCTGAAACGAAAATGCTTGAAAATCACTGGCCCAGTCCCTGGCCAGAGACTGTCAGGGAGACAGAGTGACAAAGGTCTCGGTGCAGGAGAGGAGGGGGCAGGCAAAGTCTTAGGTGTGGCTCTCAGGGTCTCAGCCCTCAGGACTACGTCTGGGGCAGGGAGGTTTACTACTTACTGGGGATTCCCCAACTCCACAGTTTCACTTCTCTCTCTCACAACCTGTGTCGGGTCCTCCTTCCTGGATACTGGTGACTCACCCCCAGTTCTCACTCCCCATTGCCCGGAGGGCTTCCAGAGAAGCCAATCAGCATCTCCGCGGCTCCAGTTACACAGTCTCCACCCACCTGCCTGGACTCAGACTCCTCAGACTCAAGAGCTCCGGTCATGGGGCCCCCAACCCTCCTGCTACTGCTCTCAGGGGCCCTGGTGCTGATCGAGACCCGGGCGGGTGAGTCCGGGCTCGGGAGGGAAAAGGACCTTGAGGAGGGAGGAACTAGGGGTTCCCTGGAGGGGGCGCAGGACCCCGGGAAAGGCGCGTCTCCACCGCTACTGGCCCTGTGGTCCCCCTTGACCCCGCCCTGTCTTGGTCCTTTTCTTTCCCTCCCAGCCCCCCCCCCCC